>JAVTVY010028323.1:0-10155 GCA_036873755.1 Hanleya hanleyi
GCTTCTGGGCTTCACCCTCAATCTCCCAAAGTATTATGTGTGTGTCAGTTGAATTCCCCACACTTTCACCGCCTGGGATGGGTGGGGGAATGCACATTTTCCCCTGAATGAAATGCCCCCACCCCATGAGGCAGATTCCATTATAAAGTAGTCAACTTGTCTGTAAAATTGTCTGTCCAACCGAAAAATGACATTAGCAACTTTAAAAGTGAAAAAAAAAAAAAGTCTGTGACATGTAATGTTTGCTAAGCCAACCAGGTTGTGTAATGTATGCATATGTGAATATAAACAGTTTTACCCTGTACATGTACATTTCCCATCTGCATTATAATAGAGAGACAGAAATGTAAATGTTGCTAATGTCATTTGTTCTAATGTCATTTGTCTGTCAAACTTTTTTTTAAATATTCACCACAAATCAAATGTCAATTAAATTATTCAATAAAAGATTTACAATGGCACTAGCCTGACCTTATTAAGATATATGTACCATTGCCAGTGTATTAAATACAAATACATGGACACTATGGGTGTTAGAAAAATGTTGCTAATGTCATTTCTGTCCAACTCCCTTGACAGACATGACATTAGCAAAATTTTGAAAAGGTCCTGTATTACAGCATGGGTGATGTCATACACTGACATTGGTACAGATACATATTATGACTGGCCTAATTCCACTGAGCATATGCAAGTGCTTGTCTCACAAGAAATTTCTAGTAATTATACAAAATAGATTTTGACGGAAAAATGACATTAGCAACACAAATGTTGCTAATGTCATTTGCGTTTTGTCCTGCCAAATTAAAAACTGTACAAATAATTCATAGGAGCACCTGTTTATTTTCATCTTATGCAATTCGTTGCTACATGTATGTTTTGAATAGTAAAGTACAGGGCACATTGTTGGTTTATGATATTTTTGAATTTATAGGTGCTGCTAATGTCATGGTCTTTCAATGACAGACAGCAATGAGAGTTAGTGGCCTAGTTTATTTGAGAATCTGCCATGAGTCATTTTTGGCAAGCCATACCCCTCACATATCCCCCACATGCATGTAGCTTCCACAAAGCCAACCCCCACACACACTTCGCGGGAGTATACCCAACCAGGAGATTGACCTCCTTCTTATCTCCTAAACTATGCCTTGTTCCACCCTTATATATTCTGGAAGTTTACATCATGCTACACTTATGGAACCCATTCCCCCCTATACCCTCGCATGCCTCACCCCAGGGGTTCTGCGCCCCACCCCCTATCTCATGAGCTAAGCATTGACTCACCCATAACCCAAATACATTTAAGCTTGCTACTCTTAAATATTGGGCCCAATCCCCCCTCTCCCACACTCCCGGAAGAATATATAATATAAAGCAACGGATTATAATGTTGCACAGTGATGATGATGTTATGGTAGAAAGATACTTTGTTAGACTAGAGGTTTATAAAGTATCCTTGTCTAGTTATTTGGGACATGATAGTTGCCTTTAGTCCAGGTATCCTTCAGTAGGCACCATAAAGTTTTATAAGAGATTTGATTACAGTTTGTTGTGAAATGAGTATTTTCTCTTCTAATTCGATGGCCCCCACCAGGTGGACATGATATCACTATTTGGTATATTCTTTGTTATTTTCTTCTATTGTGCACATAAAAGTTTGAAAATTTGTAATCTATCAGATTTCTCTGAACTTTAGACATTTGGCGATTGAAATGGGTTTACGTTTACACAGTATTAAAAACAAGAAGTTTGAATTACATGTACATCTAATGTAAATTTATGTTCTGACAGACTCATTGTACATGTACAATGTAAGTCTCAATTTTTTTTAATTGAATTGAATTGAATTTATTCACCAATATTAACATCGCACATGTACATCAATGGCATTCAGAATAGAAGTCATAAATAAATATTCTTAAATGGTGCCGATTATATATAATTTGGCGGGAATAAAACCCCAAGGGGCTTGTTCTATCCCAGACATGCCTCTAACAAGTGGCAAGCATAGGAGACTGTATCAGGTAACCAATTCATGAAAATTTATTTTCTTACAACCGAAATTCAAAATAATACAGAAATACAGCATAACACACAGGCGTGCCATTTAAGGACTTTTAGTCACATGCCACAAGCAAAATGATTGGCCAACATGGGATTTGAGACACTTAGATGCAGGCGCCAGAGTGAATACGAAAGAGGAAAGTTGACATTGCACTCGTGACGATGAAGGGCTCAATTTACAGACGGCGCTGTATGTTTTTCATAATATACTATTTGAATGTAGTCTGCATTTTGATTCTCCAACAATCTATGATAGCATCTCTGTTTGTCATTTTTCAGGTGTTGGTGGAGCTGAGGATCATGGGTATCCACCGGGGAATCCAGAGATCTATGATACTGGCTTAGCGCCATCTACGTACGTGGAACCAAATCTTGATGACCCATCTATCACGAGAGAGGTTTATGGAACGAAAAGAAAACTTGGGGCCAGTAATTATCCATGTGCTGTTTGTGAGCTGGAGTTCAACTCAGACTTTCAGGCCCAGGAACATTTCAAAGGAGCTAAACATGCCAAGAAATTGAAAATTGTTGAAGAGCAGAACGTCAAGTTTAGAAGTGGTAAGTGGGTACATGTATTAGACTGGGTTACTGCCCCTGCTGTCAAAGCGGGAGGCAGTTACCACTGACATTTTGACTTTACTGCAATTTTCTTAATCATTCTCATTAACGATGTGTGAAAATGATGACTGCTGAAAAGCAGCGAATCTGGTCTAGATTTAGACACAATTTGACAACGAAATGGAGGCTGCCACCTGTCCTTCATCGAAGAAAGAAGGGGCGGTAGCCAGTCTTAAATATGTAGTGCGGACTTGGAAATACATACAATTGTCTCTCATTATAACGCTAAAGTTAGGAGACAAAATATTAACTGCACTACAGCTAAGGCCATTGTCACTTGATTGGTTGTTTAGCATGACCTTGATTTTTAAAATACACATGCTAGATGCTATAATTATTGATTATTAATTATTAAATTACAAACCAATTGTATGTGAATATAAAGAAAATGGGATTTTGAAGGCAAATAATTAAAATAGATGAGGGATTCCCTCATCTATTTTAATTATTTGCCCTCAAAATATAGATGAGGGCTGGTCATGCTAAACAACTAATCAAGTGACAATGGCCTAAGTCGTACTATAGTGAGTCTTCATAACAGCAGTACATGTGTATATACTGTAAAACATAAAACTTTTGCGACATGAAACTTTCGTGATTTTTCAGTTTAAAAAAATTTGCGACCGGAAACTTCCGCGATTCTCTCTGTGCCAGAAAAAAATTAATTTACAAATATATCATACTAATAGACATGGGAAATACATACCGGAGAGGGCAAAATCAGCAAAGCCACGTGTGTTCACATGTGGGTGCGCTCAGTGTGGTCGTTTCACAGTAAAAACACGAGCCTAACAAAAGGCGGCGTTAAATGTATGACGATACAGTTACTGGTATTCAAACAGAGGTTTCCTGACTGTTGGTGGCAGATTATTTCAGTCTCGCTGTTTCAGCCTTAAAAGGAATTCCCGTAGGTCAACAAACCCTATATCACGAGATAGCATGCAGGTAGTTGTCATTTGAACTCCGCAGTCACTTCTGAATAGAGCTTAGGTGGTGAGACCATTAAAACTGTGCTAATGTCGAAAACAATTGCTCTCATGTCCTTTCTCTGTCATTGTTTTTGTTGCGTTCTTGTCTTCGCCCTTGTCATATGAACAAACCTGTTTCTTACACGTGCATGAAACTTTCGCGATTTATTCCAATTGCGGAAATCGCGAAAGTTTCATGCACGCGAAAGAAACATGTTTTACAGTATCACAGCTATACGCTGAGGGACATACCAGTTACAGCGCTATACTGAAACTAGCTTTATACGGAACTGTGTTATAATGAGGGACAAAAGTATAATGATCAGTGATCAGCAATCGAGAAGTCCGATATTCAGCCCTCAAAATTAGGGAAATCTACTTGAGCAAAAGTCTTCTGGTATCACATAAACTTCATTTAACACTGTTAAAGAAATTGTAACTATTTCTACCTCCGTAATCACTGAATACCATGGGCCTTTATGTTTATCCTTCATTGCTCGCCGATTTGGGCGACACCTGCTGACGAATAATCCAAATTTACTGGCAACACCAAATGTGACCTTCAACAACCGAACTTCAGGTGACAATATCATTAAATTGACTGCATGTTTCCTGAAAATTGTGCCACATTGCATTGAAAAGTTTGTATTGCCCTTAACCTGGATCACATTTTTAGAGGAATGATCGTCTCTCTAGAAGCTTAACTCCTCATTTTGCTGTACAATGTGCAACTGATGTAACCATGACGACTGTAATGGTGATGTCAGTAGATTTTTTCACTGCCAGCTCTTCCTTTGCGTGACTGCTGAGCGCATGCCTAGCTCTTCGTGTCACCTCAATCGCCCGATAAACGTATAGGCGCCAGGACTAATTGTGAAGGCTGGTTGTTGTACAACAGTAAACCCTCTTTATAACGACCACCTTTTATATCCCAGTTAAATTTGTTGTCGTAATGAATTTGTTGTTATAACATTCTGTAAACTGTTGTTATAATGAAATTTCTGTTGTAACGAATGTCACTTTGATGAAGTTCACTACATATTCATTTAAACATCCGTTGATCACCAACCTCTGTCTGGATTGCTTTGGGTGCAACATTGACTTAGTCAAGCCTGCTCGAACGACCCCTTCTATACAGCAACCAAGTGTCTTTGACAACCACATAAAACTCCCCCTATTGATATTCCATAGTAAATTACCTTTATTAAATGGCCACCAAAAACCACCTAAAGACCACCTAATTTGATCCCAAAATCACATTTGTCTCGATTAAATAACTACGTCAAACAATAACTTTGCAAAATTGTGGCAGTAAAATAACTAACATTGGATCACATACATGTGTACACCAGATTTCCCCGCACAATGGTAAAATTGACCCGATCTGTGTCGTTATTGAGAGGATTGAAATTTACCCTGAAACCGTACACCTTTATCAATTGCACCTATCATTGTGCACACAGTTAAGCAATAAACAGTCATGATGTTGATGTCCATCGACTTCATGTCCTATTGTATTTAGTTCTCCACTGAATGAGATTTGTCATGTACAATAAGGGGAGTGAAGCTTCAGCATTGAACACACATTCTTGAACTTCATGTAGCAATAATATTTTGGCTCTAATAGACTGTTAAACTGCAGTCCTTTTCATCCGTTTCAGCAAGTTGAATAGATTTGAGTATGTCCATAGAACATACATGTATGGCAGTACACTCTTGATTTGTACTTATTCATCGACATTATGATTAATTGAATTTGATCAACCCATCACTTTTGCATTTGCGGATAGAAAAGTGTACATTTCCTGTGATATAATTGTGTTATTGGCACAGATTAACGTTGATATTTTCAGAATATGGTCTGCCACCTCCTAGGCCCAACATGCCCAACGTGCCATCGGCTATCAAGAAAGGGAAGGCGCCACTGTCAGAAGGTCTCTACTGCTCCTTCTGTGACATGTATCTCAACTCACCAGAACAACTCAGTGCACATAGAACAGGTAACCATGGTAACATCTGACATCACATAGAACAGGTAACCATGGTAACATCTGACCTCACATGACACAGGTAACCATTGTAACATCTGATCTCACATGACACAGGTAACCCTGGTAACATCTGACCTCACATGACACAGGTAACCATGGTAACATCTGACCTCACATCACACAGGTAACCATGGTAACAGCTGACCTCACATAGCACAGGTAACCATGGTAGCATGACCTTACATAACACAGGTAACCATGGTAACATCTGACCTCACATCACACAGGTAACCATGGTAACAGCTGACCTTACATAACACAGGTAACCATGGTAACATCTGACCTCCCATGACACAGGTAACCATTGCAACATCTGACCTCACATGACACAGATAACTGTGGTAACATCTGACCTCACATCACACAGGTAACCATGGTAACATCTGACCTCACATCACACAGGTAACCATGGTAACATCTGACCTCACATAACACAGGTAACCATGGTAACATCTGATGTCACATGACACAGGTAACCATGGTAACATCTGACCTCGCATAACACAGGTAACCATGGTAACATCTGATGTCACATGACACAGGTAACCATGGTAACATCTGATGTCACATGACACAGGTAACCATGGTAACATCTGACCTCACATGGCACAGGTAACCATGGTAACATCTGACTTCACATAAAACATGTAACCATGGTAACATCTGACCTCACATCGAACAGGTAACCATGGTAACCTCTGACCTCACGACACAGGTAACCATGGTAACATCTGACCTCACATGACACAGGTGACCATGGTAACATCTGACCTCACATAGAACAGGTAACCATGGTAACATCTGACCTCACGACACAGGTAACCATGGTAACATCTGACCTCACATGACACAGGTGACCATGGTAACATCTGACCTCACATAGAACAGGTAACCATGGTAAACTCTGACTTCACATAAAACATGTAACCATGGTAACATCTGACCTCACATAGAACAGGTAACCATGGTAACATCTGACCTCACATAGAACAGGTAACCATGGTAACATCTGACGTCACATGACACAGGTAACAATGGTAACATCAGACCTCACATGACACTGGTAAACGAAGGTAATATCTGACCTCACATGACAGGTAACCATGTTAACATATGACCTCATGTGACACAGGTAACTAGGGTATTAAACATCTGACCTCACATGGCACCGATAACTTTGGTAACTCCAGCCCCCAGATGACACAGGTAACCATGGTAACATCTGACCTCACATGACACAGGTAACCATGATAACATCTGACCTCACCTGACACAGGTAACCATGGTAACATCTGACCTCATGTGACACAGCTAACCATGGTAACATCTGACCTCACATGACACAGGTAACCATGGTAACGTCTGACCTCACATGACACAGGTAACCATGGTAACTTCTGACCTCACATGACACAGGTAACCATGGTAACATCTGACCTCATATGGCACCGGTAATCATGGTAACATCTGACCTCACATGACACAGGTAACCATGGTAACATCTGACCTCACATCACACCGGTAACCATGGTAACATCTGACCTCATGACACAGGTAACCATGGTAGCTTCTGACCCCACATGACACAGGTAACCATGGTAACATCTTACCTCACATGACCGGTAACCATGGTAACATCTGACCTCACATGACACAGGTGACCATGGTAACATCTGACCTCACATGACACAGGTAACCATGGTAACATCTGACCTCTCATGACACAGGTGACCATGGTAACACCTGACCTCACATGACACAGGTAACCATGGTAACATCTGACCTCACATGACACAGGTAACCATGGTAACTCCTGACCCCACATGACACAGGTAACCATGGTAACATCTGACCTCACATGACACAAGTAACCATGGTAACATCTGACCTCACATGGCACAGGTAACCATGGTAACATCTGACCTCACATGACACAGGTAACCATGGTAACATCTGATCATACATAGAACAAGCATCATTAAATCATACTCACTCACTCGCACATAAAACAGATAACATATCATCACACATATAATTGGTACTGGTAACCTTGGTAACATACTTTCATCAGTCATGTTCACTATATTTAATTATCTACAAATTAAATACAAAATTTTCTTATCTTTTCAGGAGCCAAACATATGGCAAACCTGCAGAAATTGAAAGGACAGGGCCAAAGAGAGACAACCACAACCATGTCCTACAGTTGTACTGTGTGTAATGTCTCTCTGACTGGGGCAGCTAATTATAAAAAGGTAGTAAACCTAGGTCAAGTCTTAACTTCCTATGACCATTCAGCCTCATGACGGATAATTTCTGACAGCTTGACTGGCTGGGGACAGAGATCTCTCCCTCCAAAAATCTCAAAATAAGAGTGACTATGAAGTATTTTCTAAAATTATTCTTCCATTCTACAACCCTCACATATATTAATGCATATTTTTCCTTCACTGTCAGCCCAAATTTAACAAGATTTCATTTGAAAGACACTAGAGACCTCAAATGAACCTCAATGTCGATAATGATAAAACTCAATCTTGCAAAATGGTCCACAGTCAAAAAAGATCTCTTAAATTTTCTTAATAAGAAAAATACTGCATTGACTTCATAACAGAGTAAATCAGTATAGATGATAAAGCAAGAATATTTGCATGAAAAGGATGGCTTCAAATAACACTTCTGTTGCTTTTTAATAATTAAGGTTTAAATATTTTTCCAATTTCAGCAGAAAATAATTATTTCTCTCATCCAAGAACACTTTCCTTGGGAGTCACGCAAGATAAATATTCCTATAAGAGATTTTCAACAAAAATATTCTTATGTTTTCTTAGTTTTTATCCCTCGGGCAAAAAAATTCCCGAAGGGTATTGTCGTCGTCAGCGTTGTGTGTCTGCCCGTCTGTCTGTCTGTGAACATGATATCTCAAGAAGGATTAGAGTCAGGTATTTTAAATTCATACCACATATGCATCTGGTGAAGAGTCAGAAGCCTATTGAGAATGACTGCCGTTGACCTATTTTATCAAAGTCAATTCTAGTATTTGCTATATTTTTGAAGGATTAAAGCTGGGGTCTTCAAATTCATATTACAAATGTAACTGGTGATTAACTCAAAGCTGACTCCAGTTGACTGACCTATTTTTTTCAAGGTCATATACTGTTTATTATGATATAACATGAAGAAATATTACAGATGCAACTGGTGATGTACCAGATGTATTCCAGTTGACTGACCTTGCCCTATTTTGTCAAGGTCATATAATGTTTAGTATGATATAACACAAAGAAATATAGCTAGGCTTTTCAAATTAATACTATGTATACATCTAGCGATGGTCCAAAGTTGTGCTGAAGATGACTGACCTTGACCTATTTTATCCAGGTCAGATTCTGTTTAGTGCATTATTTCATTAAGGATTATATCTACATTGTCCAAATTTATACCACATTTGCCTGTACCTGAAGTCTATTGAATATCACTGATCTTGACCTATTTTCTAAAGGTCAAATTCTATATGTTAAGTCTAAGCTCTCTGAATTCATGTTCCATATGCAATTAAGTTAGAATAGGCCAGAAAATTATTAGAGATGACTAACCTTGATATATATTTCCAAGATCAAATGACTTGAGCTGATTTTGACCTATATAGAAGAGTATATCTAGAGGTAAGAATATGGTCATGCACTACGAGAACCTCAGCGACAAATATTTCCCATTAATTTAAGTCCTTGGCAAAAGCTGATCTGGCTCAATTTTGTATGTATTTCTAAAATGAGAGAACTGCAGTCAACCCTTCCAGATCACATTTCTGTTAACCTGCACTAATATGTCAAAGTTCTAAAAATACATCTGGTGCATTGCAGGATTGCTGAATGTAAACAATAAGTGATATCCGAGGGGTATTGGCGCCCATTGGGCTAGTTTTAACTCCTGCTCAAGAATCACTAAGCAATTATTTTTCGTACGGAGGAATTATTTCTTGGACACGAGTTTTGAACCAAGAAAATATAGGAATATTTTTCTTTGAAAATCTCTTTTAAGAATATTTATCTTGCATGGCTCCCAAGAAGAGTTTTCTTGGATTAGAGAAATAAAAAAATTCTGCTGAATTAGGAAAAATAAGCAAACCTTTATCATTAAAGTGAACGTAAAGGCAGCGACAACACACACACTGTATGGAAGAACTATATTAAATGTATCATTTGGCAGCAACAAATATTTTTTGAGATTTTTTCCATTCCAAAAAAAAAATTCCAAACACCGGAATTATTGACTGATGCAACAATCGACTTGGGTCGGTCATGTCAGTATATTGAGTAGCCTTGTGCCAATGACAACGCTTGTACATAGCACATGATATTTTCCTGTGACGTCGTATCATTTGGTTGTGACATTGCTGTAACACGAGTTGTAATGGTGATGGTGGAGAGCTCGGCTGTTTCAAGCGTGTTTTG
>JAVTVY010028324.1:0-107063 GCA_036873755.1 Hanleya hanleyi
GTGCTTGCGTATCCGTGCAGACATGATGATGAATGACGGCTAGAGTGCGTTGTCTTCTTCTTTTATCTTTTATCTTTTTTATTTGGGTGTGTACACCGTCTGCAGCTCGCCGGGAAAAATGAGGGTACGCAATCGAAGGGTGGAGGGCGTGTCTTGTTTCAAGTCAATGAGTAGATACCCGTGAGCGGGTTGGGTAGCATCTTCAAAGGCTTCTCGTACAAAGGCCGTGTTTTTAGGGTACATCTGTTGGGCCAGGTGCGTAATTTGTGAAGCGTCTCTGGGGTTTTTGAATAACACCACATACTAAGCATTCAAACTAATGTTCCTGTGCTCTTTGTTCTTACTGAAGAGATTCTGCTTGATGTAGATGATGCTCAACCGACGATGATGGCTTCCTTTGGTGAAGAGACGGGTGATTCGACTGTCCGTTTTCGTCATGAGATCGTCCACCACCACCAAGGTGTCTTGGGGTGTATCCTCAGGGGGTAAGCCTTCCACTAAGGTGAGTCCCAGGACACGTGCCAGTTCCTCGTACGCGGGTTGCCAAGCTCCATAACACCACAGGATGCGAGCTAGAGGAGGTGAAATGAGGGCTGACCCGTGTTGGATCAGACGTTGAACGAAGTGTGTTTTTCCCGACCCTGTCGGTCCAGCGATGAGACACGTGAAAGGATGCTGCCATCGAGGATCCATAGTTTTTTTTAGTTTTTTTTTTATTTTTTTTATTTGGTGATTTGCGCTCGGCGTTTAGAAGCCCACCCCAGTTGTCGTGGATCCCACCGGGGATCGTAGTCGAATGGGTACCGTTGTCGTGGTAAACGTGATTCACGGGGATCCACTGCAAATATTTTTAGCGTCGTGGTGTTGGTGGTGGTGGGTGTACTAGGTGTTGGTGGTGATGGGGTGGAAGGATCGTCGCTTCTCAGGGATGACGGAGGATGACGTGGAGTCGTAGTACGGGACGTGGTCGTCGTGGGTGGCTGGATGTAGCGGGCAAAGGGTAACGTGGTGACGGATGGAGTAGACGGTGTGTGAGTAGACGGCGTGGTTGACGTGGGTGTCTGGGTTGATACGTGGCGGTACCTTTTTGACGTCTTCGAAGTGGGTGTCTGGGTTGATACGTGGCGGTACCTTGACGTCTTGGATGGCGTAGGCAGCGTCGTCGTGGTGGTGGTGGTGGTGGTGGTGGAAGTGGTGGATGACTGAGATGTGGAACGCAGGGTGCTGAAACAGGATATCACGTACGACAAATCGTAGAACACGCCTGTAAATAACGTACCCACAAGCACTACTAGACACACTACAGTACCCACTTGTGCTTTTCGAGTTCGTAACAGTAAGGGTAGATGTGTACTATCCATGGTACAATCCTACACTGAAGGCTGGTGGTGATAGGGGTTAGAATTTATAGGCGTTTCATGTCACGGCCTGACACCCAGGAATTAAACGAACGAGGCCACCCTTGCCATTTGACGAAATGATAGGGGATGCCACGTCGACGTTCCGTTTTCAAAATCTTTTCCACCGTGTAGTAGTCTTTCGGTGTTTTCACTATGGGTTGTAATTCTGCCTCGTAAAACGTGCCTTGCAGTGTTTCTCCTTGTAGATCTTCCAGTTGATAGACGTGTGGCTGTCGAGGTTTATGGCGAACGATGACAAAGTGCTCGTCACTCCAGTTGGGCAAGTAACTTTTCTCAAATTGGCCTTTCACTTTACTGATCCGTACCACATCTCCACGTTTGTAACGGGGTGCCGTGAGTGGTTGTGGTGGACTGGATGAGTACAGCGTAGCACGCACTTGATGTTCGTTGCGTTCTGTCACATCACGGGGAGCTCGCTGGATACTGCGATGATAGGCGCGAGTGTACCCTTGCACCAGTTGAGGTAGTACATCGATGTACCGTCGGGTGTTTTGGGCGGTAAAATACTTGTACATTCGTCCTTTGAAGGTACGATTGAATCGTTCCACGACAGAAGCTTTCGTCTCGTTGTACGTATGGAAGAAAAATACCTTCTGTTTCTTAAGAAAGGCTTGAAAGGGTCGGTTGAGAAATTCTGTGCCTTCATCCGTTTGTAAATAAAGAGGTTTGCGCCCCGTCTTGAAAATCTGCGGGAACGCTCCTATTAGATTCTCTCCTGTTTTGGTGCGAATGGGTAGTACCCAGGCATACTTGGATAAAATATCGATACAGGTCAATATGTACCGATGTCCATCATTGTGAGGTGCAAATCGACTCATATCCACTAAATCCGCCTGCCATTGCGCGTCTATACCTCCTATGATCACTCGGTTACGGCGAAAATGTCGTCGGGCTGCTCGATGTAAACTATAAGTGTCTTGGGTTTTTAACCAGTCTCGAACTTCAGTTCGACTGATGCCTTGAGAATGGACAGCTCGAGCGAGCGCTCCCACAGCGCTATACGCGGCTGGACTGGTGGGGTTGTAATACAAATCGGTTAACACCTTGTTCACTGTAGATGCTGACTCCTTTTTTCCCTTTCGGGACCGCTTCATTACGGTCTTCTTACCCCTCATCGGGTCGCCTCTGGGTCCCCGTCATGTGTGTTCGCTTCATCAGGTGACACTGTCACTCTAGCCTCTGTGCATTCTATAGATATAGTACTTTCGTCTTCCCCGGCTGTATCGGATTCATCATGTTGTTTTTTTTCATGGGGTTCAGCCAGCGCGTCTTCCATAGCACGAGCCCACGCCAATTGGTCTGGTGATCGTTCGTCCGGTGTAAACAGCTGGTCCACAATAGGCACTACTTTCTCCAAGGCTGACCACAGAGAGGGGGTTAGGATGAAACTTCGCGTAGGATCTTGGTAGCGGCCCAGGCGTGGGAAGAGAGCGGTACGGTATACGTAGATGGCATTGTCCATGTGGATGAGGTGTCCGTCCAACTCACCGCTCAACACCCGTTTAAATTTAGTCCAGCCATCACGCTGTAGCGTCACCGTATTCGATAGAGTCTCAGCGCGCGCCCAGCAAATAGCTCCACAGTCTTCCACCAGGGTGACTTTATCTTCATAGACGTATAACCCCACCTGGTAGGGTGTAAGGGGGAGGATGGCTCGTAGGTCGGATGACATGCTTGCTGTAAATGTCGAACGGTGAATGACACACACTCTGTCTCATCCCTGGTATTTATAGTGTCAAGTACTATTCTGTGAGGAGCGGGCCCGGATGTAGAGAGATTGGGAGTCGGACGTGTTTTCACTTCGCTCCGTGAAATTTGTCTATTTCTGCGTATTTCAGCTGATATTAGCTCTGATTTCTGTGTAATATATTTTGTGAATACTTTTGGCAAATACCTGTGGTGAAAGTTTAGAATTATTTCTCAGTTTTTTGCTGTTCAGGGCGTTTTTCTGACTTAGTCAGTTTGGCTTGGTTTGGGAAGGCAGAGAGCCGCCATTACTGCCGCTCGATCTTTGTGACCGAGAGGGTTGGTGTGTTTTTTCTCTGTCTCCCGCTTCTCTGTTTGTTCGCTGTCTGTAAATATTTCGTATTTTGCTGTTGTATATATATTTCTCCTTGTTGACTGGATCTAGTCTGAAGTTGGTTCGTTTTTCGTTCGGCTTGCCGTAGGTCGATTTTCACATACTATTTGTGTCAATCGAGGTAGGTTGGATACATGTAACATACCGAAGTTATATTGCTGTGCATTGTAGGCTTAGCCCTAAGTGTACAGCTGTACGCTAGCCAGCTCTCAGAGTACACGCTTGAGCGAGTCTTTTGTTCTCTGTTCTTTTGTTCGTTGGTATCACCTAGCAACGGTCCCGGTTTAGAACTGGGCTATTGTTCGACCGAGACAAGGTTCAGAGACGTGTATTATTGTATTGCTTGTATAGTTTTCACATTCGCCTTTAGAGTGGGGCTCCCTCGGGGGGTAGACGATGTTTACTCTGTGGGGAGGCACACTACTGAGGTTTGTGTGTGTCACTATTTGTAGTTTGTATTAAGATTCCCTTGTGGACTTTGGATTTTTTTCACTATGGCATTTAGCAAGTTTAATAGGTCACTGAGCCTAGAACTTCACGGTCTAGAGAGAGCAGATCCGGAAGATATATATAACGCATTGAAAGACACTGTTGGATCAGAGCCGAAAATTCTTAAAGGTCTAGTACAGGTATCCAATACCTTGTGGAACCTCACAGTAGCAAATGAGAATACCAAAGCTCGCCTAGTGCTGGAAGGTATTCACGTTGGAGATCAATTTGGCTATTTTGAGGAAATTGATCCAGGGAAATTGCTGGTAAAAATGAAAGGACCATGCGATTTCACAGATTCTGAGATCAAACGTGCTTTTGAGTTTTATGGAGATGTTCTCTCTTTACAAAGGGAGTCCTATTCGTTTGATAGACAGTTTGAAACGGGAGTTAGGAGAATTTGGATGACGAAATTCAAACGTGATCTTCCTTCTTCTATTTTGATTGGAGGTTTGAGACTTCCTGTATGGTATAACGGTCAAGTAAAAACATGTTATACTTGTGGATCAGAAGATCACATGAACTGGAAGTGTCCCTATAAAAATAAATGCCTGATCTGTCAACAAGAAGGACACTTTAAAAAAACCTGTCCAAAAGCCAAACAGGTTTCTGGAGATACCGTAACCAACGCCAGAAAGCGTAGTTCCTCTGGTCCTCGCTCTGCTCCACCCGCAGACGTCCGAAGAGGACTTAGCGCTGTAGACCTAGACCTGTGGAAGATTGTAGGCCCTGACGGCAAACCTATCAAACGTCATCAGAAGATAGCTGCCGCCGAGAGCAATGAGAAAACCCCAGACCGCTACGAGTGTCTCGAGGACACGATGGATGAAGGTTGTAATGAAGATGTCGATGATGAAGATGTTAGTGAAATTTGCGATGATGTAAAAGTCAAAGCAGGTGATCAGAAGCCAGGTGATCAGAAGTCGGTTTCTGATCAAATTGAAAGTGTTGATTTGGTAGTAAGTCCGGAATTGAAGGTTGACAACTTACCGGATACTGGTCACATGCTTTCCGATGAGTATCTGGAGTGTAGTGATCATCCGGAGTCTCAGGTGTGTACTGATCGTCCGTTAAAAGGCGAGACTTCCTTGAACCAAAGGTCGAAAGACTTGTTAGCACAAGACAGAAAGGAGTATATAAGCAGGAAAATAAAAGACAAGAGAGAACAAATGAAACAAGATAGGAAAGGTCAAAAAAGATTACCCAAAATAAAACGTACATGATAGCTAAGCTAACCTTATATATCTTGGCTTGAGCAGTTTGTGGTTTATTGATGTTTGTACCTGTTTTAACGCATTAGTTTACCGAGTTTTTGAATTGAGTACTATCGTCGCTATATAGCTGAAATATTGCTGAATGCGACGTTAAACCCTAATTCTCTCTCTCTCTCTCTCTCTGTGAGGAGCGGCTCCTGTGGAGAGAGTACTTCATCCACCATGGGGACTACTTGTTGCAAAGCCGTCCATAGATCGGGGTCCAGAGTAAAACCCCCTCGCTTGAGACAGAGAAGTCGAGCAAAATAGGGACCGCGGAAAATGTAGACATCGTCACACAGGTGAATGCTATCCCCATCGAGGTTACCGCATAACACACGTTTCAAGGTAATTTAGCCTTCCGGGGATAAAGAGACACGCGCGGGTTCAGACGTACACCAACATCGGCTATCGTCATCGATGAGCTCCACGCGTTGGGGGTATAACAATAGGGTACAGTCCGGTGTAAGAGTGCGGGTAGCTAGAGAGCACGCCTGGGGGTAGAGTACGTCGTGGACATCGGTGATAATAGCTTTCAGCGCCTGCCATAATGCCGGCCGGAGTAGGATAGCGGCACCCCCACACTGTTCTAAGCGGCGAAAAAAAGAATCATCTTTACCACTTCGCAGGTAAACACCGACTCCCTCCCACATGCATGAAATCGACTTCGGGCTCTTTTCCCTGTAACAACCGTGTCAATAGAGTCCAGCCTGCTAAGCTTAAAGATAACTTCACTTCTCGAGGATGTTCTTCGATGAGCTGCAGTTCATGATCATAGACGATGAGAATCACATCAGACGTGAGTTGGAAGAAAGCGAGCTCCTTTCCGTGCGCTGCCATAATGGTGAATGACAAAACACCGGCCAGGCAAAATGTATATATATACCGCTTCTTGCTAATTTCATCGTAATAAAAAAATTCGTACGCGTACCCTGTTCTAGAAAATAATTAAAATTACAATGCAATTTTGTAGGTGCGCGCTCCAAGATAAAATATACTTCAGAACATTTGCGACGACGCTACATCTGTGTGTGACTTGTGCCTGCACTGTAAAACAATTAAGAATTTTGCTGACAGGTAGGAGAGAAGACAACATTGAAATCGTCTCCAAAATGCTTGACCGGCCTATTGGTTATTAGCAGATGACCTCCCTTTCAAGACATTCCATTCTCGGTGCCTGTAATGGCCGCTAGATGGCGTCATGCCCAGCGCACAAAAATGATTCGGAACTATGCGCGTTGGCCCTGCACTGAAACGAAGGCTATGTTTTTAATAGTTTTCTATAGTTCTCTTTCGATAAACCCGTTACAATTTTCAGGGTAATATTATAAGGCTGTAAGCCATAGTCTTGACGTATTTTTAGCCAGGAAAACCAATTTATTTGCAATGTACCGGGTTTTCCATACTACCGTACTTTAACATTAGGCGTGTAAAAATCGATAAATTCATTAAAATACCGGCTTAGTGTAGCGCTAGGCTGCTAAATATTTTAAATACTACACCATGAATTGCCTGAGTTCAATTGGAAATAAAATTTATACGTGCACTGACATTTATTGTAAAATCACAGCCGTTTATAATTGGGAAAGAAACACAAACCTATTTGTTGAGCGTAGCTGTAGAACACAGAATAGAGCTATTTCGCCGAGGTCCGCGCTTTACACTATATAAGCTAGCGGCCCGCTTCAAGCGGGTTATTCGAAAACCTTTCACTGCCATAACAACAGATATAATACACAGAGAGAAGAAAAATGAGCCAAGCAACCATGTCAACTACCCAGGGGCGAGGAAGAATATCGAGACGGAAGAAGCGGGCAATGATGAAAGAAATCAAGGAATTTTGGCTAAAAGAATTCACGGGGTGGAGTGCCAGACTGGGCGGCGATTGTACGGGTGTGGGAACAGCAGAAAATTTGCGGGCGCTACTAAATGGTGCCAGAACCATCAGCGAGGAGGGGTGGTTGCACCTACTTCAGCGCACGATGGAGGACGAGATGCGCCCTGCCCTTCCTCGGCTGCTGGCGCCCCGTCCACCACCACAAGAGCCAGCAGTCCAGCCTGTTGTGGATAATGCTATACCATTTGCGCCCTTTCCCCTCCAAGACCTGCCCTGTATTTTCGAAGAACCGCCAACAATAGCCGCCGCCAACTTTCTAGAGGATATACCCATCAGTCCAGATCACGAAGATGAGGAGGGAGTGTATACATATACCCTCACTCCCTACAGATACTTCTCGGTGAGCAAGATGATGTAAGGGGGGTAGACAAGAAAACCCCCTCCTGAAGAAAAACAGGATAACAAATTGAACCATAACAGCTCTTTTCAGAGCTAACCAATGCTTCTCGAAAGAGAGCTTCTAACTTGGGCACAAATTTCAAAAGCATAGGTCCCACATTACCCCTGTTTTTATTCTATTAGCAAACTGCAACACCAAAAAACAACCCCTGCCCCATATTAACAGTTCTTGTCAGGACTAATCTCTCTCTTATAAACACAGGTTTTATTTTTTCTTTTTTCTCTCTCCCAGTAATTAAATTAATATTACAGCCCGAATGATAACGGACTGAAATTTATTTTTGAACCCGGGAATGTTACTAATTAATATTACAGTCCGTTATTATTTGATAGAAGTTATAACAGCCCGAATGATAACGGACTGAAATTTATTTGAACCAGCACAGGGATATATATGTGTGTGTGTGTGATCTGGTGTTATTTTTTTGTGCTTTGATAGAAGTTTCCCCTTTCGGAAAAATGGGGTGGTTTTAAAAAAAACCTTTTGGATATGTAATAAGCGATTACATCGTTGAGAGGGCCTGTTGGCGTTGTCTTCTCTCAGTACACACGGGGCATGTTATAGGTATCAATTCACACACTAGGGGTTTGTTAGCCTCCGCACACGTTGGTATTTGGGCATGTCGATGAATACAAGCTTCACACAAGGCTTGGTGTCCACAGGGGTGAATAGCGTATTTAGCGAATTGGTTACTGCATTCCACGCAGTGTAAATAGGAGACTGTTTGGCGTTCTGTGTTGAATCCCAGTGTTGCTGTTGTCATTGCCGAAACGTAGTGCATCATGTCTTCGTTTTCTTTTTGGCTTATTTTTCTGGTATTCTGTCTTATTCTCTTTTTTCTTGCGTCTTTCCTGTTTTTCCTCTGCTCTTGCCGATTCCTAGTGGTTCTGGGGTCTGTTCTTTGGCTTCTGACGTCTTTCCTGTTTTTTCTCGCGTCTGTCCTCTTGAAGTCTTTCCTCTTTTTTTTGGGTACTGTGATTTTTAAGTCCTCCCTCTTCTCCTCCTCATCTTTTCCTTCTTCTGTATCTGTGTGTGAGTTTGTGTCTGTTGTGTCTAGGTCGCTTCCGCTTCCGCTTTCTGTTTCTTCTTCTTGTGCCGTTTCTTTAGCTTGGGGGCTTTGTTGTTGTGGTTTCAACATAGTTTCTAACACACGGTCTATGTCGTCAAAACATTGGTATTCCACTGGGGTAAGATCCGGTGTCGCTGCTAGGAAGAAGTTAATAAGCTGCGATGTAGCTGGGGGGGGCAACAAGATGAGGTGTGGCTGGTGGGGGGTAGTCCCGGGCTTGAGGTGGAAATAAATCTTTGATTATAGCATCCAACCATGGTTCGTCATGTACCATATTAATGATGTTGCCGAGCAGTTGTACTTCATTATCATGATCTGGTATGTCAATATCCATGATTTCAGCCAGGGGTGACTCCATCACTGGGCACTCAGGCTAATTGTGAATGACTGAAAAAATTACTGCGTGCTATTTATAGTGTAAAGCGCGGACCTCGGTGAAATCGTTCTATTCTATGTTCTACAGCTACGCTGAACAAATAGATTTGTGTTTCTTTTACAATTTTAAACGGCTGTGATTTTACAATAAATGTCAGTGCACGTATAAATTTTATTTCCAATTGAACTCAGGCAACTCATGATGTAGTATTTAAAAAATTTAGCAGCCTAGCGCTAAACTAAGCCGTTATTTTTAATGAATTTATCGATTTTTACACGCCTAACGTTAGTGTACGGTAGTATGGAAAACCCGGTACACTGGAAATAAATTGGTTTTCCTGGCTAAAAATACGTCAAGACTATGGCTTACAGCCTTATAATATTTCCCTGAAAATTGTAACGGGTTTATCGAAAGAAAACTAGGAAATTTTTATCCTTGGACAATGGTAACACAGCACTATACAGTGTGCAGGCAAAAAAAATTTAGCAGATACCACCATATTGCACTCACTGACACCGGCCGCCATCTTACACCCACCACCCACCACCAACCACATGCCGCCATTTTAAACCCGCCACCCACCACCATCCACATGCCGCCATCTTACACCCACCACCAACCACAGCCGTCTAGACTATAAATAACGCGTAGTATGTTGACATTTATTCACAAATACAATCATGGGTACAAGAAGACGACCACTATTCACCCACCACCCCCCTAGAGATCCTAGAGATGCTAGAGAGATGGTTACCAGTGAAGATGATGGTGGAATATCGATAATTACAAGCTTTGAGCAGGTTATTACGGACGAAACCAACATACGGCGAAATGAAGAAGAACTCGAACAGCTACGGAGGGATGTAATAGCAGAAGAAGATGCGAGGTTGATAAGACGAAGTCAACAACAAGACCAAGAAATCAGCAGGATGGCCGCCATAGAAGAAGAAGAAGATACCGATATAACTGATGGGGAAGAAGAAATTGCATGGTTAAATAGTAATACACCTGCAACAAATACAACGGCTATAACGACGTCGGCTTCCGAAACTCTGATTATAACGACTTCAGCTTCCCAAACAACACCACAACCATGCTCTTGGGCCGAGGTAACCCGCCTCAACGAACAAATTAACGGCATGAGACAAGACATGAATCAAATGGATGCTGAGATTTCAAGACAGAACAAAGAACTACGTAAGGAAGAAAAAAAATCAAGGTGTAGCGTGTGTACAGACGAAGATAGCATGTACGCCGTATTGCCGTGTGGGCATTTATGCATCTGTAAAGATTGTTGGGTCACGCTAACCTGTGTAGGAGACATGTGCCACTGCGTTGAAGCAGGCGAACAACATTTAAAAATCAAGTGTCCAATCTGCAGGAAGCATGTGGGTGGAATAAAAAGAATCTACCGCTCATAAAACAAGTGTCGTAACACTTTTACAAAAAAAAAAGCCCTTTTCAGGGCTGCCCCATATTTCCGAAAGGGAAAACTTCTATCAAAAAGCACAAAAAATTAACACCAGCTCCCATCATCCTACTCCCCTATGAAAAATAATTTTTAAATTTTTTTTACAATTTTTTTGAAATTATTGAAAAAAAGGGGAGAATGGGAAAGGCAAAAAAGGGGGAGGAGGGTTGAAGTGGGCGGGGCTGAATTTTTTAAATTTAAAAAAAGTGAACACTAACAACCATTTTTTAATTTTCTGCACTATTTTTGAAATTATTGAAAAGGGGGGAAAGGGGGAAGGGGGGGAGGGAGGGTTGAAAAGTGGGCGGGGCTGAATTTTTTTTTTTAAATTTAAAAAAAAAGAAAAAAAAGAATGAACACTAACAACCATTTTTTTAATTTTCTACTATTTTTTTACAATTTTTTTGAAATTATTGAAAAAAAAGGGGAAAGGGGGAAAGGGGGGAGGGACGGGTGAAAAGGGGGCGGGGCTGAATTTTTTTTTTAAAATTTAAAAAAAAAGAAAAAAAAGAATGAACACTAACAACCATTTTTTAATTTTCTACTATTTTTTTTACAATTTTTTTGAAATTATTGAAAAAGGGGAGAAGGGGAAAAGGGAGGGGGGAGGGACTGAATTTTTTTTTTTTTTTTTTTTTTTTAAATTTAAAAAAAAGGAAAAAAAGAATGAACACTAACAAGCATTTTTTTAATTTTCTACTATTTTTATTAACACAAATAGAATGAACGTGTTCACAAGGGTATTGAATTTTAATACAATTATATCTGAGTATTGAATTTTAATACAATTAACAGTAAAAAAAACTCTGAATTTTTAATACAATTATACACTCTCAAGCCACTTCAATGAATGTGTAGGAATACGGTAAATGTTTTTCAACACTTGTTCAATAGTTCTGCATTTAATACAATTAACAGTAAAAAAACTCTGAATTTTTAATACAATTATACGCTCTCAAGCCACTTCAATGAATGTGTAGGAATACGGTAAATGTTTTTCAACACTTGTTCAATAGTTCGCCAACAAGACTTGTTTGAACTCATCATCGTCTTTCCGTCTCTGGTGCACGTAGATGTAGGTAATAATCTCTTCACGTGGAATTTTGGGAGGGCAGGCAGCTTCCACTGCCAGGGCAATTTGCGTCTCGGTCACGGTCTGTAGTGCCTCAGTGATGATGGCGTATGAGGGTACACTAGTGTCCACACACGTATGCTTGTCTATCGGACTGTTATTTTCACAGCCTGCGCATTCTTGGATACGCAAGTGTGGAATGCGAGGTCTGATCAGATCCAGGACTGTGTCGATGTACTTCTTATAAATATAGTCAGACACCTGGTAAGCCAGAGCTTGACGAATTGTACTTGCGAGACTCTGCAACTTCCGCCACGCCGTTAATTTCAAGGTGACACCCTGAGGACAAGGTACACGCTCTTGCGTATCTAACCGCATTTTCCATTTACGGATATGCACCAGGAGCTCATCGTTGAAATAGGCACAGCTCACAAAGATGTCGTCACCCACATAAAATTTCGCTTCGTCACTCCCCTGGTCGCGAATAACCGCATCGATGGCGTAATCAAGGGTCTCCAGTTTTTGCCAGGTGTCTAAGGTCATGGCAATATGCCTACCAGGTCTGTCGTTAAAGCCCGATGCATTAAAATGCACTTCTTCGTCTTTGACACTCACAGTTAAATAGGCTGAGAGCTCCCAAATGTCCGTGTGGGCTGCCTGGTAGGCCTGTTGGATAATGTTATTGATATTCTGCACAGACATAGGAAGTTGTACCTCTTGTTTCACAGGCTCAGGCACTTGCTGGGGTACTGGCTGCTCAAGCACTGACTCAGGTATTTCTAACGGTGTTAGTCGGGGCCGTTTGGGTCGTCCAACGCGTTTGGCAGGTGTACTCTCTGGGGTAGTGTGCGTACGTTTGCTAGCTGTACGCTCTTCGGTAGTGTCCATCACTAAGAAATCATCATCTACAAGGGGAATTTCAAGTAGATCTGCTAGTTCTTCATTTCCCGTCTTCTTGAGCGCCTCCACGAAGGCTAGAAATGCATAGGGGCCACGGCGCAGTAGATCGTCGATGAGAGCTCTGTTTTGTCGTGAAGGGGTGTTCTCCGCCATGATATCTTCGACACCCTGTTTCAGGAGTATGTTATCGTCCATAAGCAGATCACATAATTCGGCCGCATGCTGCATCTCATCAATGAGGCGAACACGGTTCTTTTGAAGCGTCACTAGGTCGGCTGAATTCAACATGACTATGGGCTCAGGCTGCTGAGTAACTGCTACGGTGTAAAAGTCTGGTGAATTTGCACTGGTAAAATGAAATATAGTAAAAGGTTCTCCACAGCTCATACAAGTAGGCAAGCAGGCTGGATGACTGGCTAAAGGTGAAGCAGGCAGGCAGGCAGGCAGGCAGGTAGGCAGGCAGGCAGGCTGGTCAGGTCAGGTAAGTCAGAGTGCTACACAGGGTAGTGCAATGAATACACCCCTTCCCTAAAAATCGACTCCTTTTATACGTTTTTCTACAAGCCGCCATCTTAAACCCACCACCCACCACCAACCACAAGCCGCCATGTTAAACCCACCACCCACCACCATCCACACAGCCGCCATCTTAAACCCACCACCCACCACATGCCGCCATCTTAAACCCACCACCCACCACCAACCACATGCCGCCATCTTACACCCACCACCCACCACATGCCGCCATCTTACACCCACCACCCACCACCAACCACATGCCGCCATCTTACACCCACCACCCACCACCAACCACATGCCGCCATCTTACACCCACCACCAACCACATGCCGCCATCTTACACCCACCACCCACCACCAACCACATGCCGCCATCTTACACCCACCACCCACCACCAACCACATGCCGCCATCTTACACCCACCACCCACCACCAACCACATGCCGCCATCTTACACCCACCACCCACCACCAACCACATGCCGCCATCTTACACCCACCACCCACCACCATCCACACACCCCACGTGACCACAATACTCGCTTCTGATTGGCTGACGCGTGACGTCACAAAGGTCATATGCAAATTTCTGAGGTCAATGTGGCTCAATTGACGCTTTGTATACTACTCACACTTTTCGGATACGACACAGCAATGTACTACACTCAGAGAAACATAGAATTGCGATACGGATTTGATGAACAGAATATCAATTGATCTTGTCGGCATCATTGAAAACTGTTGACCGCTTCTATCTTTCAAGTAACTCCAATTTACTTTTTATCTATCGGTTATGTTAATGTAGGTGCTAATATTATTGAGGTCTTTGGATTATGGAAAGTTTTAATGGACGACGACTGTCTAATGAATGACGGATGTGACGCATTTATTCCCCATTTTCGGGGTGCTATAAAATATTCGGACTTCAAGCTGAAACGAGGTTGAGGCTAGCGACTGCCGTTTAGCAGGGCTGTGTCATCAGTGTGTGGGTCACAAACCACTAAAGGGTTATATTACAGAGTAAGGCTCCCGGTGAACAACGATTGGCCATCATAACGGAATGGGCGGGAAATGGCTTTTTAAATGTTTCTGGAGTACCGTGTTCAACTCTCAAAAATATCAAAATCACCATTCCAAATTTCAAGAGGAAAAAATTGGACTGATTGGACTCCACTCAAATCTGATGCGGAGGTGTTAGGCAGCATGCCATATTTTCTGTCAGCTTATGCTCGAAATCATCATGGGAAATGTATGATTTTTTCATATGTTTTAGCAGAAAAGCTAAGATACGTCATGTGGTACATGCAGGTCATTCATGGCGGCGAATATTACGGGGTATCGTTTTCGCATCATGTGCGCAATCAATTTACTGCATAATAAGTAAGTCCGTTATTTAGTGGTTTAGTGACCTATGCCATCAGTGACGTGAATTCCAGTGATTGGGTAGTCTCAAAGTCGGGCGGCAGTCCGGAAGATTTGAAAATGCGGAATTACGGACTTCAAGCTGGAACTGCGGAGTTGAGGCCATAGATTGCCGTGTAGCAGGGCTATGTTATGCCACGAGACTTCCAGTGATGGGTACTCGAAAAACTCAGACTGGAGCGCGGAATTACGGCCCAAGCAAATCCAAGGTGAAATCAATCTCCTAACCATTCACCTGGGGAAAGGCAAAAGCAGGCCAATGCTCAAGGTCAAAGGTCACATTTTGATGGCCTGGACCGGAAGCAACGTCATAGGCCAATATGCAAATTCGCGAGGACAATATGCTCGCTTCTGATTGATCAATCCGCCTCAAAGGTCAAGCTGACATCAAACGGACAATATATACTACTGAACTGTAAATTCGTAGCCACAAGCTGCAATGGGTTAAAATCAGTTGGATATCCTTGGCAGTGTACATTCCTCTTCTCACATTTCTGTCGGTCCGTCTGTTTGGCCGCGCTGTGATGCCCTCACTCTAACATTTCTTATATTTGTCAACCAATGCTCCTCTCCTAAACCCGTTTCTCTATCCTTTGCCATTCGAGTGTGCAAAACAAGTTGTTATTTTTTCTGATGCGTATTTTCATGTGTGCATCTATATCGCAGATATACACCAACGTTACATTGTAGGTGTACCGCGATGCATCCGATTCGACGGAGGCACGGAAAATACCCTCATTGAGGATACACAGAAAGCATTTCGATGGGATCATCCAGACGACATGTCAGGCAACAAAAGTGTTCTCAAGGGATCATCACCTGCTCACCTCTGTGCTCGTAGTATTTGTCACATTCTGTCACCTTTGTAGTTGAGGCGGCGTATACGATAGCGGATAAAGGTGCCAAAAGGTGAGGTCTCATTATATAGCCCTATACTTTTATGTACGTATATCGAACATAAATAGGCAGACAAGGAAATGAACATGAGACAAATCAAGTGATAAAGCATTAATCTCTTGCAACTTGTAAAACAGCATATTCCTCAACTGTCACTACAAGTCTTGGTCATCACATTCGAGAATAAATTCCGTTCTTTTGTGAGGCGATATTCGACAGTTCTCTTTAGACCATTATACAGCACCCCACAGTGTTAAACGGGCTGCAGATTGTCACCTGTAATAAAACGTCGATCACAGGATCACAGATCAAATTTTCGAGAAAAAAACCCCATCAATCTGCCACTCAAAAGTAAGCGCTGGTCAGGGTATTAGTATTTTCTGAGAAACTGGTCACATGCTACGTTATAACGGTTTATTGGCTGGCTGTAAACACGTGATTGGAAAATGACATTACACAAGGTGAGTTGGGTTCAAAATCTGAAGAGCTGTGAGGAAATACACCTCCATGGAAGAACGAACAGGAAGCAAAATAACCAACAATATAACTTGTGTTCCAGGTTTGTACTCATTCTTGTTGCTGACCACACATTTTGATGTCTCCATGCTCTATACAACCACCTGAAATGTGTTGTTACTCCGGGCTGTGTTGTGAACTGCTGTTCAAGTTCTTTAAAATAATCAAAAAGCCCTTAGGGTCGGGGAAGGTAAATCGATTGGGTAAAAAAGTGCACAATGCGAACACATTGACAAGTAATAACGCCAGTGCACGTCACAAGCAACTACATGTATACACCCTCCTGATATCAACGACCATCGGGCAAGCTATTTAAATCACAATACTGTGTAAGATACGACATAGTGAATATACGACTGTATGGAAAGGTCTGTTTGTAGAGAATCGAACGCTGGTGGAGATCAGGTAAGGCTGGAGGGGGACAGTTCTGGATGGACACCATGAAGGAACTCGAATCCAATGGAGAGCTGTCTGCATCGAATCCTGTACATATGTGAGTTGATGTAACAATTTTGCCGGCTAACAGTTTCAAATCATGTCGGGTGACAACGAATATTTAGTAGCCAACTGTGGCAAAGATGAGTAAAACTAATTCTAGGTAATTATATGTTAAATGTGTCGGGTATTTCCATCCAGCCCATTACAGTATCTTGACGAAAACTCCTGAACGCTCCAATATCCATAGATGGCTGCTCAATATAACTATGGAAGACGGATGCGGTCATTCCTGCTCTTTTGATTTCGCCCTATCATATTCAGAAAAGACAACCGCGAGATTCTGGCGAGATTCTAGCGAGATCCGGTCAAGAACGTGAGAATGGGGCGAGATCCTGACGAGATTCGGTCGAGAATGCGAGATTCCCGCCACAGTCTATAGAATCTCATTTTCTCGTTGGAATCTCGCCTGAATCTCCCCTTTTCATTGCAACATACGCAAAGGGAGAGATTCGGACGAGATTCAGTGGAGAATGCGAGATTCGAGCGATATTTTATAGAATCTTGCGTTCTCTTTGAAATCTCTTCCGAATTTTGCGTTCACTTCCGAATCTCGCGGTTGTCCCTTCTAGATATGACAGGGGCGAGATCACGATAGCGCGAATGACCGCATCTGTCTTCCATAATACAACTGATGTGGTGTTTAGCCTTTCCTTCAGGCAAATTCCATGTACCGTCTGAAATTTACATTTCCTTGGCTTGTCGAGCATGTGATGTTATGCTCAATGTATTGAAACTACGAAAGGTCAAACGTGAAGAAAATCGGTTGGAAAAAGTATAGCTGCCAACAACTCCACCTACGTATTTTTTCTTTACCAAGGTTTCTCAAAGAACATAACCAGTCATACAAATGACATCAGCGATAAACCGCTGGCAACTATTTCTAACGAGTTCAGTCATGATATGAATGTGACAGCGAAGAAGCTTTTGAACGGTCGTCCAAATATCTCTTCCATACATTTCTAAATACAATATTTGGGGGCGCCAGGCCACCATGCCCATACGTCTTCGAGTGTATATGGAAATTAGGTGTTCAGATGTGAGGATTGTCTGTCCGTCAAGCGATGAATTCGTCTTACAATATCCATACTTGATGTTTTCCAGAGAATGTGCACGGTTTTGCTTCTATGGTCTTATTAGAGAAGACTTGGCTCAAACCATGCAAGACTGGAATCAGCACACGATCAGACGAACAGCAGACTGCCCCAGCGGAAGACCAAATGTAATGTTCAACCACCCAGAGTTATATGGTAATTAGATGACGTCATTGTGGTGGGGAAGATGTCGGTGTACTGCCAAGAAGTTCCATAAGATAGACACAGGAGAGTGATGACGTCAAAAGGGGATCCTTAATTAATTACCTGTTAATATGTTATCTTGCGTATCAGTATTTTGTCAATAGTTGTTCGTGAAGAAGTGTCTGCTTGTAATGCGCCAGACTTAATTTGGGGGAATTGATATTATTGTGAGAAATACTTCCATTCATAATCCGATATTTCTCTGCTATCGGAGGCCTGAGAAATTCAGAAGGTACGTGTATTTTCCTCGCTATCCTAACTTGTAACCTCATAAAAGCTCATTTGCACACAGTGGATTTCTTTATATCTGTCTCCAAGCTCCTCTCGTCGTATGTTAGGAACGGCTTTAATGGAGAACCAACAATTATTCTGCAGTGTTTTTAGGATTTCGATGTCTTTCTTATCCTGGAAAGTGCCAATAGACAAGGGCGCATCCCCTAAAAACTGAAAAGTTGCCATGCCGTTGTCAGACGAGGGAAACTGAGAGGTCGGGCAGAAGCACCCTCTGCAGAAATCATCCTACTTATGCACGATACCCTTGAAAATGCTTGTGCTGTTTATACATTATACTGTACGTCGTAGTTTATTGTGGCTACCGTTAATAACCAAAATCGTTTCACTTTCAGATACAGTCGATTACAATGTTGCAGTGAACACTGATGATTTGAATATTATTCTCGAGGAATTCTGTTACTCACCTGATTTCGTCGACACCGATTTTCACCGGCTGTGTACCGATTTAATGAGACAAGAACATCGTGTAATGCCGACTTGTCCCCCAGAAGCCATCAATCTGTACATGTGGTTGCGTGGAAAAGTGAACTGAATATAACGCTCTTATCTTGACAGCCGTACGTCTTGTTATAATATTCTGGATCTTCAGCATTTCTAAGAACTACCGTGATACCAACGATGGAAAACGTATTTTGGAGGGACACGCTTCTAGCCTGGACAGAATTTCAACTAAAACTAGAGTACAAGGACTGTCAAACTTTCTCGAATGAAAAACTGTGGTATAATGAAAAAATTAAAATTGATAATAAAACTGTACATTTAGGTCATTGGGATGGAAAAGGTGTGCGGCTTGTAAATGATATTTTAGATAATAATGGAAATTTTTTGTCATTTGACTCTTTTCAGTCTATTTATAAATGCGCAGCCAATTTTCTGGAATACTTATCAGTATGTCAGGCAGTACGAAAGGCAGCAAACAACATGGGATTTGGACCATTACAAAAACAATATATGATACCGTTAATACCGCCCCCTATGTCACTATTAATACGTGTAAAAAAAGGCTGCAAAATATACTATAGAACTCTCTTGAACTCTAGATTTACCGTACTAAACGCTCATTTAAAATGGGAAACAGTTCTTGGAAAAAAATACAGTGATTCGGAGTGGTATATATGGAATAAAAACGTTACAAAGCAAAGAGATGTGAAATATAAATGGTTTCAATACAGAATTATTAATCGAATATTGACTACCAACATTTTTGCACATAAACTCTACCCTGATATATCTAACTTATGTACATTCTGTGACAAAGTTCCAGAGACTATTATTCATCTCTTCTGGGAATGTGAACATATCTACCCTTTGTGGAGTTTACTGGAAAATTGGTTTGCTTCGGCGGGTATTCCAATTATATTTTCTCCCGAAAAAGTTATACTTGGTCTTTTACAATCCAGAAATCAGCCACTCAACTACTGTATTTCTATTATTAAATTTTTTATATATAAAATGAAAGTAGTTAAAAAAATCCCTTGTCTGAAAAGTGTTCAAAACGCCTTAAAATTAGCCTATGAAACAGATAAATATACACAGTATAAGAACTGCGAATGGCGCTTGTTTGACCAGTATTGGTCATCGCTATATTTACTGTTTAGACTCTTATAGCTCAATTCACAAATGGTGTTATCTCCCTTGTTCTGCTAGTGGCGCATTGGCGCAAAGTACTTCCGGTAAGTATTTGACATTACCTTTCACATTGCGGGAAATACAAACGAAGTACAAATGATCGAAATTCCAAACAGTATTCAGCACAAGATGGACATATATGGTAATTCACGAACTCTGTACAATTAGGAAAGAATATTAAATCCATGCCATGGCAATGGAAATGATATTAATGACACACAATTTCGGATAAACAATTCATGTACAATTGTCTCCGTGACAACAACAACAATACAAAGATGATGGCATCTAAAGATCAGATTGATTTCGAGCAAGTTAAAGTAGCGCAGTTGAAGGTGTATCTCCGTGATCGAGGCCTACCTGTGTCGGGAATAAAGGCCGAGTTGGTTGCACGCGCTAGGGGCGCTGATTTAATGAAGTTGCCTGTACTGACAGAGGAAGCGGCTCAGAAAACCCAACCGAGCAGTGAGAAGTTGACAACCCCTTTGGGAGAAAAACTGCCTGAGCCCGCCGATCTGAGAGATGGTTGGGTGGATGAAACGAATATTCCCAAGTTTGCCGAGAACGAACTTTATAATTTTTTAGTTTTAAGCAAACATCGGACTTTTGATCACCAGGGATTAGGGGCCCGGAGGGCTCTGAGGGCAAAGGTTTTTTTATGAAGATAGGCATATTCATAGCATATTATGCCACCCCATCACAGACAAATGCAGTCACTGCTTCGTCAAATGTCAATGTCTGCCATCATTACCAACAGCCAATAAGAAGGACAGGCCAGATTACCATGTTTGGGTTTGTTTGTCCAAGGTAACTGGGATAGTTCATTCAGCAAACTGCACCTGTACTGCTGGGTAGGTCTTTGTTGAATAGATCAATTGGCATGGATTTAATATTCTTTACTAAGTGTACGGTACAGAGTTTGTGAATTACCATATATGTATATTTTAAATATGATAAAAATTAGATAACCAGTGTACCTACATGTAGTCTTCCATCCACAAGAGATTCTGTCAACTTGGGGGGGGGGGAGGACCAGAACCCATCTTGTGCTGAATATTGTTTGGAAATTGGATCATCAGTGTATTTGTGAATGTACTGGTGGGGGGTCAAGGGATATTCACAACACGTACCACACTGTCACATGTTGTTGATGTGATAATAATAATGGTAAACAAAAGACCATCAATTTCTAGTCCATTTTCTAGCGATATACTGAATAGTTGATGTTCATTGTTTTTTCAGAGCTGGGGAATCCTGTAACCACGTTGCTGCTCTCTTGTATGCCCTCATTGATATCAGTGATAAGAAAGAGGCAGGTGAATACTCCTCAACATCAGAAGCTTGCAAGTGGAATAAACCAAGGAAAAGAAAATTGTCGCCAATCAAAAGTCAGGATATGAAATTCCAAAAATTTGAATGGAAGAAAACAAAGCACATAAAATCTGTCAAAACTATGCAGACTATGACCCATCCCATCATGGACATTGATTTATTCAAAACAAATTTATCTACAGTCTATCCACAAGCTGCATGGCTACACAATTTTCCTCCAGCAGATACAGTCAGTGAGAAGGAAACAGTCCAATTACCCACATTACACAGCATTGACTTTATGTTTGCAGACAATGTAGACCTTGCGAGCAAAGAATGTGTAGATTTTTGTCAGGTTTATTTCAATGAACTGCAAACTTCAGAGTCTGAAGCGGAAATAATAGAGACAGCAACGCGAGGACAGACCAGCAATGACTTGTGGATGGAGGCAAGAAAAGGACGATTGACATCTTCAGTTTTCGGAACAATTGTGAGGCGGAAGGAAGAAACTCCTCCAGATAATCTGCTGAAAGTGTTGCTTGGTTATGTTCCTCAATGTGAAACAAGTGCGATGAGATGGGGAAAAGAACAGGAGGCTGTTGCCAGGGATTGTTATGTGTCTCATCAGCTGGAGAAACACCCGCCTCTCACCATACGCGAGTGTGGACTTGTGGTGCCCCCTTCCCACCCACATCTTGGTACTAGTCCAGATGGGCTTGTGTACTGCCCCCACTGTCCTCAGTATAATGGACTATTAGAAATTAAATGTCCGTATCGCTTTCGTCACCAAATGCCATCTGAGGCATCCAGAAATGCAAACTTTTACTGTTACCTTTCAAGTACTGGAACTGTTGAGCTGAAGAAACAGCATGCGTACTATTACCAAGTTCAAGGGCAACTTGCTATCACAAAGCGAAAATGGTGCGACTTTGTGGTTTGGACTACATGTGGTATGTCCATTGAGAGGATCAAGTTTGATGCAGATTTGTGGGAAAATGAAATGCTGCCAAAACTGAATACTTTCTTTAAGATGGCGCTTCTACCTGAGTTGTTCTCTTCACGTGTTGAGAGGAAACTTAAGTTGTATTCGTAGTAAGCTTTATTATAGCATAGAATAACAGTGGAACTGAGAGGGGAGACCACCTGTCGCATAGGACTGTCCTGTTAAAAGAACTGTGGTATCATCAAAAACTATGTATTTAGAGGTAATAACAGAAGAGGACAAAACTAGGGTTAGAAGAAAGTTGATGGAATAACTGAATAAAATAATACTGTACACTGTTCACATGTATGTGCACATGTATGTATGCTTCATTCTCTTGCACATTTCTGGTAAGGATTCACTGACAACACAACAAAATCAAATTTAACTGAATCGGTACCCGGTACCATTTTATTTTTGATGTGAAGTCAGTCTCAGCAAGAGCATTAATTAATAAAGTTACAAGAAATTTGGAATTTCTACCCCCCCCCCCCACCGACAGTACTAGTACCGGTACCCTGACTGTTAAAAGCAAAAGTATAACAGCTGTTACATGTATCACATGCATATGGTAATCCCTCTAATATTTCAATTCCGCTATCAAAATTCAATCATCACCCCCAATTTTGGGAACAGAATTCAATCAGCTGCTCTAATAAATTTGATCACAATAAAAAATCCTTGAAATAACACATAAATAATGGATTATGCATAATCACCCCCAGATTTTAAGGTGGGATATTTCACTTCCTGTGATAGAATTATTAGAGGGATTACTGTATGTTATGTGGTATATTATCACATTAATTAGACTCTGGTAAAAGAAAGGATAATCCTTATATCACATATTAGCAGGGTCGGTGTCCAATAGGACAGCCGACCTGTTCTGTTACATGTACTAGACACAACAATGTTATCACAGACCACAATATTCAGTTAAATGGCACAAGGGCATATTATGATATCCTATTCATATCACATATTGATATTCAGAACTATTCAACAAGTATTTAATTATGTGCCTAATAAGAGGGGGTCCAAATATGGATTTTTAATTTTGTACTCAATGGAAATGGCAAAAGGAAGAGGGGTGGGGGGAAGGGGGGTGAACATTTTTTAATTCTCTATTCAATCACATATGTACATACAAAGAGTCCTGTCAAATTATACTGATACCAGCCCTCTTATAAGTTATCACATTTGAGCTCATCACATGTTTAAGTATCACATAGTGTAGGCCTATTCAGAAGGATTATTACAGAGGAGAGAGAGAATTATTATATAGGGCATATTTATATCGCCCTGGATACAAAATCTGGCATATTTTGTGTAACATCAGTCCTCACATAATTCATCACTTTGAGCTTATCACATGTTTAAATATCACATACATGTAGTGTATTCATAATAATTATTAAAGAGGGCGTATTATATATCACCCTGGATTAAAAAGTTGGCATATTTTGTGTAATGTCATGTTCAAACCAATTATCTTTAGATTTGCCACAGATTTCCCATTGCTGTCTTTACTCTTTGTGTGAAGTGTATCTCAGAAGTTTCTAACTACCTGATTATCAGTTCTTTCCAAGTCAACACTCCCCCCCCCGCTCACTCCCCGCAAACATCCCTGAGATAAAAACTTACAGGTGTTCCCCTTGAATTTGTGTAAGTTAGTGATGGGAAAACCAGGTATACTTTGTATATTTTGTTGAGAGATGATGATAACTGTTGCAGTATTTAAGAACATACATGTACTGGGATATTTGTGAGAAATGAGAGAAAACGTTTTGGCCTAACATATAGATCTGTTATCACAGGACTGATGAACATGACTTCTGTCATGACATGTAAACTGCTGTGCCTGATAATAAATCCATGTGATGCTAAAAATTTCTTGTTACAAAGTTTCTTGCTTTCAGATCTTAAGTGTGTTAAAGAGGTTTGTGATATTTGGCCCCCAAACAATTGCTGGTCAATATTACACCACAACCACTGGATGTTTATTACCGTATGAAAAGAAATCTACTGACAAAATTAGTGGTAACAGATTGTTTACGGCAGGGATGTCATTAGAAGGCGGTTGGCGTCCCTTTTTGGCCCCCTACTATGATCAAAATGGCCCCAAACAGCTGCCTACTTTCTACATAATTTCTATACTTGAAACACTAAATGTCATTTCTTGTGGCCGCCTACTCCCATGCCTTCCACCTATTAAAAACTTAATGACAACCCTGTTACGGCCTACTGTCAGATACTGTATACCCTCAGATTGCATTGGGATTTAAAATGTGGCTATCAGCATCATCTGTTTATACCAGATGGAACAGAGTGAGCACATTGGAGATGTGACAGATAAACAGGGTGTTGGAACCTGTGCTCTTTATATAGGTCAGTTTTTCGGACCATAATTAAAAAAATAGGTTGTTTGTGGTAACAAGATCTCCGGCCAGATGGTAGTGAGTTTTTTGTTTGTACTTAGGGTGGAGTAAAGGTATAGAAAATAATGTCAATTTACTCTATTACTAATGCATGTGATTTCTTTTTCTTGAAATGCCAATAAAAGTTTTAATGAGTGAAAAGGGCTACCACAAACAAACTCCATTTTTTTAATATTGGCCTTGTATAGATACTGAATGCATTTTCCATCCCTCTTGAATATAGAGCTTCTTGTGTTGATAAGCTGATAAAGACGGAATATGTATGCACGCCACGTTTTTCAGCCGAATGCAGTGATAAGGCACTAACCCTAATAAGGGGCTAAACAAACAGACAATGCAGGGAAGTATGCCATTCGGAATCATGAATTGAAATGTTACGATACAATAAATATTTTGATCATCAAATTTCATTTTGTCCTAATCAGCGGAGCTTGTAAGCTGGATAGCATGCAAATTATTTTGAACATTTTACTAGCTTGTCTAGCAAGTGTGATTGGCATGGTTCCCTGTATTATACGGAAGTTTTTGACACGTTCCATGGCCCGCTCCACATGAATTCTTAGATTTGATATTCTTCTGGTTTGTAAGACAAGGCGTTTTGACATAGGTAGTCCTGATCTCCGGAATGGGGGGATGATTAAATGGACACCTTTCGGGGTTAAGAGATCTGCAATACAAAATCCTTTGTCAGCCATGACAGCATCTCCAGGCTCCAACAATTCCAAAAGATCACTTTTCCTTGTGATCATTTTATCAGATATACTGCCTGCCCACAGGTTTGAAACAAAGGTTATTACACCTGATGGACTAATACCAAGCAAGAGCTTCCAGGTCATATGACTTTTATATTCACTATACATGAGGGATCTGTTGGCCAATGATTGTGGTGTCTCGGTATAAAGTTCTGTGCAGTCTATAATAATCCGACAGTTTGGGTACTTCCTTTTGAACATATGGGGCATGCGGCGGCGTACAGTTTCTCTAGATGGCCATTTAAGAAGAGGAGAACAAAACACAACCATAAAATCAATCCACTGATTCACTATATTGGAACAGGTTGTCTTGCAGATACAGAAACGTTCAGCAAGATCTTCGAGAAGTAAGCCCAACCGAAATCTCATCAGCACCATGAAGAACTCATCAACCAGACGCAATTTCCGAGGGCGCCCCAATTTTTTTTTGACTGAGTCTTTAGAAAGTTCAATGGATTTGAAGAGAACTAAGAATACTCCCAGTGTGGGTAAACCCGTGTAAAAACTGACTTCATCATCATCTTTCATGTCGTCAAATGTGACTGTTGGCAGGCTGATCTGCACTGAAAAATCTGCCACTTCCTGCAGAGGCGTCTGAGTCGCAATTGTGATTCCGGCCTGGACTCCAAGGGTGTCTACCTGCACACCTATATCAACTGTACTGGGTTTGCTTTGGCACTGTGCATTACGGTGTCCTGACAATAAGGACCTGTCATACTGTAATTGGAAATAGCAACATTATCTGTCATTGGGCATGTCATTGAAAGAAGAAGAAAAATTAAATCGATCTGTGCATATTGCAATAATTTCTTGTGTGATTATGTCTCTGGGTTCATCTCTCAGGTCACCTGAGCCTGTCAGGGGCAGATGTTAGCTGAGACAATGTCCTAATCAGGGGAGACAACTTGTGTATGGCAGAGCAGAGTTCTCTCCCATCGACCATATAAGTGGAGAACAATTCCATCCAAGATAAATATCAAATAATTGAAATGAGTAAAACATTAAAATTTAATCAAATGTCATCAATTACACACTGAACTGTACATTTGCCAATTTTGAGAGAGACTTGCCATTTCTTAAAAGAAAAACTTAAATAGAATAAAACCAAATATAAACGAGTGGAAATTGTCATTCACTTTAGTTTTAAGGTTGTCTACATACCCATCCAAAATAATCATGCATGTGAACTGAAACGTCAGTCTCAGACATTCCAGTCACATCAAGGTGGGTTCCTCCTTCAATCTCAGAGTCGATATCCATTGAATTGATATTCTCCTTATTACAGATGTCAATTTCTCGTTGATCTGTTGTCAGCTGGCTTCTTATTTTCACACCGCTGACCTGAAAATCAGGAAAAATGTATAAAATAATTATTGGGGAATCCAGTTCCAGTCCAACAGCTTAAACACGCACAACTGGGCTCTATGGCCAAGATTAATGTGAATTCATTTCACAGCGAACAACAAACTATGCAAGAGATTTACAGAGTATGTTTATTGTTATTCATTTTGTATACATAAAATTTAAGGAATTAGATGAATATGGGACGTGTCATGATCTTCAGCACCTCAGAAAGTGGTTTATCTGCCCTCTCGCAACGTACATGTACTGTAGCAACCAAATCTACGACTTGCAGTTTGGAGATTAGCTACTATCTGCCAAGTTGAAGTGCTACCCGTACAGACAGTACTATTTATTCGAGCGAAAAAATAAGGTGAAAAGTTACTGGCGATACTTACCCGACTGAGAGCAAAACGTTTATGTGGGAAGACAGTGGGAAGCGGTTCATCCCGGGAAGGACCCGATTTACCGACAAAATGCTCGGAACAGAGCTTCGACCCCGCTGTCGGTCGCCAGTTTCGCCGGCTGACACGAAACTTCCACATCCGGCTCAGTTTCTTGTCAGCTGGGAAGCGATGGAGACTCACCATCCGCCCGTCGACCACCTTCCCACTATAATTGTGACAACCAACCACACAACAGTAAACCCTACCCATTACAGACAGATTATGTAATCAAACTGTCAATACGGTCTGTCAATACTGCCCAAAGTAAATTTTCGTAGCTCCGACGTTAAAGAACTGCACTAAACCGGGGGGGGGGGGGGATAACCCCATTTGTAAATTGGGCTATAGACTGGATCCAGTCCCTGTTTCATAATGTATATTTCAGACGTAATAAAGGGAAGTAACTCTGCCTAAAGAAATGCTTAAAACAGAGACTGGACTCGACGCCTCAAGGGAGCTAACTTTGCAAAAAGTGCACAGTATGTTGTGCGTTTTTTGCCATCAATGGAAACTCCGTATGGTTCATACGGAATGATTCATTAATAGATACACGCTGGAAGCAATGCGTTCATGTGACGTCAACAATGGGAATGACGTTAACTATGGTGATGTCAGTAATGAGAATGACGTTACTACCGTGACGTCACAGTATGGCGTTAGAGTGAAATTGTTACAATTGTTGCGACTAAGGTAAACAAACGTCAATCATTTAGGCTAGCCATGCCTCTAAATTGAATCTTTACACCACGAAACCCATCAAAACGTTCAGTCTCTATTTCATTTCTTTCTCCAGACTTTATTTTCCTCGTTTTCTTTTTTTGTTAAATGCCATGTAAGTATTATTGATAAATAGTACATATGAAATAGAGACTCGTCCAGTCTAGCCACACTAAAGTTTATCGTCGAGCCAAATGTATCCGCTGACCTTTCAGGCATGAAAAATACCAAGCTCTGCCTCGCATTCGTTATATGCGGCTTCGCGCCTCTCCATTTAGCGCTGCCAGGACTCACGGACTGTACCGGAGTTGATCCTAGGTCATCTGTCGTCAGGATAAACGAATAGGACGACTCCCTAACGCGGCGAATTGATATTAGCCACGATTCACCGATATATCTTTACACCAGATATAGTTCAAGGATAAAATTGTAAAAAGCTATCTTCGAACCAAGTGGCATTGGCGCGTTTGAATACATTTAGTAAATGTTGGCTATTAGTCAAAAAAAAGTTTCGTATACCTTACCACAAAAGATTCTCAAGCTGACCGCTCATATTATCTCATCACCTTTCATTATCAACAAATTCATAGAAAACTGTATTTTTTGTTCGGACGACCTGAAGATGGCGAATATTATGCCAGTTCATTAAAAGAAAAATAAATTGGATAAGGATACCTACAGACCGATTAATGTCTTTCCGGTACTGTTTAAGGTTTTCGAGAAGTGTATAGCGGATCAGTTTGTTGAACAGTATTTTTTTCAAATTTTTCATCTGCATACCATAAAGGTTTTAGCTGTGGCACTACTTTATTTCAATGTGTTGAAAACTGGATGAAGGCCGTGGAGAGATGCGACGTTGTTGTTACGGTTCTTATGAACATGCCCAAGGCCTTTGATTCTCTCCCTCGCGATCTACTCATTAGTAAAATGTTGGCTTATGGTGTGACGGAAAAATCGGCCGACTATTAATCTGTTACTATTTGAAAAATAGAAAGAAAAGGGTTAAAATCGCAGATGCTTACAGCAACTGGCACGATGTTGTTAAGGGTGTGCCCATGGGCTCTGTCTTAAGGCCACTTCTTTTTAATATGTTTATTAACGATCTGTTTTGTCTGTTGGATCGTCATGATATAACTATGCAGACAATAACACGAAATGTAGTAGTAACAAGTCTGTCAAAAAGGTTATTGATGAAATGTAGTAGTGACAAATCTGCCAAAAAGGTTACTGATGTTTTAAAACTCAAACCGTTGATGCCGTTAACTTTTGTTAATGTTAAAAAGTTCACCAATAGCATGTGGTGTGCTAATCCGAGCAAAGTTCAGGGCATACAATTTGGTGTTAAAAATTGGCAAAATCACGTTTTTAATCTAGGTAGCATAACCTCAGAATTTAACGATCATGTTGAACTTAATGGGTATTAATTTTGATGTTAGATTGAGTTTTGACAAGCACGTGTTCGAATTATGTCCGAATTATTCTCCAGAATTCTGGATTTTAAGAGTAATCTTGCTATATACAAATGTTTTATCATGTCGAATTTTAGTTACCGTACAACCGTTTGAACATTCTGCTCCGATTTTTTGTGTTCAACATAGCTCTCTAGATTTGTATCTAATACCGCTTATGCCGGTGCTAGGGGCCGTGTGGTCATATCATCCAAGTTGCCACATGAACAGGTACAATAAAAGCGTACCTGAGATACAACACATATCACGAATCGTTAGATTCTTGGTATGTGCTTTAGAATCGGTTAACCAGAAGACTATTCTGTGAAGTCATGTGACGCAGTCAGTATGTCGGCACCTCTTCCCACTTCCCTTATATGTGTTGTAATTTCCAAAGCTGATATTATACCAATAAAATTGTATCGGGCTAGATGTATGGCTTCGGATGTCTTTAAAATTGTAAACAAAATTAACCCAGAGTACCTTCATGATATCGTAGAGCAAAAGGATAGTAAGTACTGCCTATGCGATAGTAAGATTGTAAGTGTCCTACGGAACCGAACAACGACATACAGGTATAACTCCCTGAGTTACCAGGGGGCTAAACTGTGGAATCTTCTGCCGAGCCACATGAAGCAGGTTTTCATAGTTAATGAATTTAAGCCACTTTTAAACGAATGGTTCGGCTGTGATTACACATTCTGCTGCGATCTATTGTAACATTTTAATTTCTTTTTTTCTTTTTTTTTAGTAGCTCGGTTTCGCATTCAGACTCGTACTACTGTCTGTGACATGTTTTAAATAGTTCATACATTTGTAATCAAATTCGTAGCTAATGCTCCTACAGTGAGTTAATATTATCTGGTATTTTTATATCCGAGATTTATATTTTAGAAAAACGAATTATCTTATAATGATTTGTACTTTTTGGTATTTTTATATCATATGAACTTAGTTCATTTTTTGTATGCGTTTTAATGTTGTTATTAAAGCGGTTACCTTGTTTTACAGTCGGTATAAGTAGCTAATGTTTTATCGTTGTTAAAACAGACTTTAAATAAAGATTGATTTGATTTTATTTGAAAAGCATTGCACATTTAAGAAATAACAAAAAGAGCTTATACGGTCAAAATAAAGATCAGCATAAAGGAACACAAGGAAGTTCTTAATGTATTCGATACAATTGTACATTGCAGTCACCTGGGCACAGTTGGATTGTAATTTTGACAAGGATTTGTGCCAGTGGACTCGTCAGTGGACTCGAAACGATAAGGAATGGGAGAGACACAGGGGACCAACCATGACTGCCTACACCGGACCCACATCTGACCATACTACAGGGAGTACGAAAATCCGCCAATATATTCCTTTGTCATTAATATATCTTTGTGACATCCAAAGATGGGCTTTTGGACCAACTTCGTCTACCTCTACCTTACAATATTGAATGAACCGACAGGCTGCTTCAAAGCATTGAATTTACTGAAGTAGTTATTGCGTTCACTCTACTAAATGGAGAGCATGTTGGAATTCAGAAAGAAATACGATTACCGTTCGGCATAGCTGTTCATTGAGGCGATCTTAGGAAACCCGTTGTGTGTCCAAGGAAGCAGCCAGTCGGTTCATCGATTCATCCACAAATTTGTCATAGAAGACATGGAGTGATCGAACTGAATATTCTGATGGATATTTGTATGATTTGCTGACAATTTTAGCCTATTTTCGTGTATTTTTCTCCAATTCAGCCGAGTCTACAACTTTGAACTCCCGGCATAATATTGCAGATAACGATGACAAATTTCAGATACAAGTGTGTACGATAAAAAAAAACAAAGCCCTGCTCCATAAAATAAACTAGTAAAAGTTTGAAGCTGCTGGACATAGCTAGCACAGACTCGTTGCTCTCCTGGATCGCGCTGGACATGAAACCGTTGCAGCGTATTCCCGGAAGGTGCGGAACGCGATCCAGCAGAACACTTATTCTGAATATCCACGTGCTATATCTGAGAAATATTTTTTGTCATTTTTAGATTTCCATATTTGTCGCGCATTTTAAATGCATTATAATTAATTATGTATGTGATATTTTGCTTCCCTGGTCTAAAAATAACAGCGATGGTGAGTTAAAATAAATTAGAAAATCTTCTCCAATATTTCAGATGGCTATTACATCTATATGGAGGCGGGCTTCGTTGGTACTGAAGGCGCTAATGCAGTGCTGATAAGCCCAGTTGTAAACTTGCATGCCAACCATACATGTCTCTCGTTTTGGTACCACATGTTCGGCAGCACTATGGGATCCCTCACTGTATATACCACCGAAGATGGAAACAAAAGTCCCATCTGGACAAGGCAAGGCCACCAAGGCTTCAACTGGCTTGAGGCTGAGGTTCCTATATCAGCGTCACATGTCCCCTCCAATATACAGGTACAGACGTCAGACCCGACATTCCGTGGTTAGCCGTCGTCCACAAAACATTCGCAGAAAAAATCGCCAAGAGAAAGCGGTCAAAAATTTTCAATGATGGCGACCAGACATCAGATTTTGCTCGAATGACCTGTGGCGCGTATGTGCAGACAGGGAATTGTTGTCAAAGGACATTGAAATGGGCGTTTTTTGGTCGAGGTGGACCATCACTGGTCCGAATGGGTCGTTTGAGGCGTCATATTGAAGCACCTGTAGGGAAGAGTCCGACTGGACTGGTGTATGCTAAAAGTAGAGCTATGGAGCGCATGCACAGGCAGAGAATGACATGACATTTATCACTGACCTGCATTCTGTATTCTAATGAAATTCCAAGTCCTTTCCAGAATATAATGTGTCTTTGATGACACCCTTTGATTGTGGATGCTCAAGTGAACATAATGCTAATGTAAAGCACATGATATTCAAACAGCCGTAGTACCGGGATAAGCGGGACTAGACACCAGTTACGAAAGTAGCACTATAGATCTTGCACGTACTTTCGTACTTTGCCGTCAGTGTAGGATATTTATCCCATAATTTGAGAGAATTAGAATAGTACATTTAGGATGTTAGTATAGTCACTTTTGAAAACTTTTTGCAAAATGTCAAGCAACGCCACAGAACAGTATTGCAGAGTCTGGCATTTCAAGCAGTCGACCGACTGACTGACTGAGTTATCTGGTCCGATATTTGTAGATGAATCTAGTCTGCCGTGTAGTACGATGTGAACAAGGTGATTCATTGGTAAGATACATAAAACTAGACGCAGCACGACGATTTTAGGAGAAATTAAAATCCATTACACAATTTTTGACAAAAGCATTGAAAGCATAGGGAAAAAGGTGTCTGTCCCATACTGGACGATATACGACCGTTTCTCACGTGGCTATATTTCAAAATTGTCTTGTTGCAAATACAATTTGGACGGGGTGGATAGGTTAACGCACCATAGGCTCCAAAGTAAATGGCTACAAACTAGAATTATTCGTGACTTTTGCAGGGCACCTGTTATGTTATGTGAATATATGAGTCTTTAGGTTGCTTGGTAACTCAACAGAAAATTTCAGGAAGCGTATATATCTTACCTCGTGCAATGGAAAATCCTCCAGAATTTTCAGAATCCATCAGAATCAATAGGCAGAGCCATTGTCTCGGCTAGAAACGCACGCGCTGCTTGAGTGCGGAGTCAGCGAAGCTATGAAGGCAACTCTCTCAAGCTCGTTCAGATCAACGCCGTATTGGTGTGAGATAAAGTAAATAATCTGGCACCACTGATTCTTTGTCACACAACAAAGTCTGTAAGTTTTAAAACGATATTAAAACATTGTCGATGCACTGAAATACAGAAATATCGTTTAAGCAAAAATGTGTGTAACAGCTTTGTATCATATATGTATATCGGATTGCTGCTGGCCTCTCCGATATGACAGATGTATATACTAGTATTAATGAAACGAGGATTGTTTGGCAAAATAGAATGAAATTCAGCAGTTACAATAGTTTGAGGTGAGTAGTAGGAAGAGGGCCAATTCATTAGGATTGAGGGTGAGGATGTGGAGTCACGTGAAGTTACGTGAAGCTGACGTCACGGATGGCGTGACTTCCGCGTTTAAATTCACTTTCGGGTCAAAGATCACGTCCGGGTCAAAGGTTTCTTCCAGGTCGAGGTCATTTTCGATCACGTGACGCTCCAGCATATGTTACCTGCCCATAAATAAAACCAAAGATACGCTTCAATTACTCCAATGTTACACCCGATGGACAAATCACTCTTTTACGGTATGAAGTTTACGGTATGGAGTGTGGCACGTTATTTTTTCTGTTCTACGCTGTAGAATACAATGGGATGGGTCTCGAGGCCATGGGTTGAATTTCGTTTAAACGCGCAGTGAAAAGGCAGATTTGGGGTGCACGTTTTGGGGTCGAGGTGGACTATTCCTGGTCCGATTGAATGGTGTGAGGTGTCCTATTTAAGCGTTCGTGGGGGACCATTCGACTGCACAGGTGTGTCGTGGAAGTAAGGCTGTAGCGCGCATGCGCATACAGGAAATTGTTGTAAAAGGGCGTTGAAATGGACATTTTTGGGGTCGAGGTTAACCATGCCTGGTCCGAATGAGTCATTTGGGGCGTCATATTGAGGCACCCGTAGGAGAGAGTCCGACTGGACTAATGTATACTGAAAGTACAGCTATTGCGCGCATGCACAGGCAGTGAATTGGTGGAAAAGGGCACTTCGGTGGACGTTTTGGAGTCGAGGTGGGTCAATAATAGGCGTACTGGGTCGTGTTGGGTATCCTATTGAAGCGTTCCTCAAGGCCGTTGAAATAATAGGTAATAATTTGCCTTGAAAATATAACATCCAGAAACACGAACTTTACCCCTGAAATATTGAAAACCCATATTAATCAGTTCTAGATGGGCTAATATCGGTCCCCAGCGGAGCGTGGCCTTCCGAGAGGTGCAGGGTAGCATAGTAGGTGCATGTAAATTTAGGATTTTCCTCGGAAATAAAAAGCGGAAAACGGATTTTACACCTGGTGAGTCGTAGAAATGGGAATTTTGTTGTTGAGATTTTATAGTTTTTCAATTTCGGAAAAAGAAACTCCCAAATCAGCGGGAGTAATCCAGTTGGGCCTTAGTAGTAGAAAAAGCAGAAACCCATTATAACTGTCTTTTGACCTCTGTGCAAAGTTTCAAGGTAACGCCTTAACGTCCTATCTTAACGCCATAACACCTTAGGGATCGTTTCCATTATTCGTTTTTTCTTCAGTCGCGATTTTTCTTCAATTTTCTCGATTGAAAAACGATCATTCGTGAATCAGTCGCGAGGATATCGAGAAAAAAAATGAGAAAAAACGATTGAACCTTTTCTGGAAAAAAACATTCTCTTGCGATATCGTTTTTGAATCGTTTACCCATGCGCGATCCGTTCTTGATCGCGAATCTTCAATCGCGAGAGAATCGTTTTTTTCAAGGTGCGAGAGAATCGTGAGGCGGAGTGATATCTGACACATAGGCCGTGTTGCCGTCGTACGCCGCTCTATCCGCGAACTGGGAACTGCATTTAATGCTGGTTGCGGATTTGTCGATGGAAAACCTATATTACTATGCTGTATAAATGCGTAAGATAACCGGATAATATATATGATTCACGATCCATAGTCTCCTACAAGCAGAAGTAGGGCGTATGCTGGAAATATCTATATACATACCTGTACCATGCTTCCTGTGACGTCCGCGCTCAGATTTACTCTGGCGAAGCGTAAATGACAAAATTACATGTTTATTTAATAAGGTCATGAGTGGATTTGAGTTCGTCGCTGATTGCATTATCAGAATGATTACGGTACAGACTTGATAGAGGTGTGAATGGGCACATGGCGGATAACCCAGAACAGCTTAGCCCTCCAGCCGAGAATATCTAGGTTAATTAAGGTGAAAAATAGTGTAATTAAGTATTATATTTTGTTATAGTAAAACATACATTAGGAAAGGGTATACATTCATGTTTTGGTACAGTTTTTAAACTATTGAGATGTGAATAAGTTAAAAAAAATCACCATCAAGTTAATTTTATTTATTATAAGAATATTCGCGGCAGTGATTTCATATTTATATCAAATACATATCACAATGGTGATTGAATCGCATATAACGGTTGGATTCGCATATGTACAATACTTTTTATTTTAATTTTACATTTTGATAAATTACAACACATATAAGGGAAGTGGGAAGAGGTGCCGACATACTGACTGCGTCACATGACTTCACAGTGTAGCATTCTGGTTAACCTATTCTAAAGCACATACCAGGAATCTAACGATTCGTGATATGTGTTGTATCTCAGGTACGCTTTTATTGTACCTGTTCAAGTGGCAACTTGGATGATATGACCACACGGCCCCTAGCACCGGCATAAGCGGTATTAGATACAAATCTAGAGAGCTATGATGGAAATGCTCCGACAACTCGTATACTGGTAATTGGTGAGCTGTTTCGCTGTGACAACTCGTACATTGAATATTGGTGAGCTGTATCGTCGTCAGATGTAAATAACGGCATTTAACACAAAATACTAGTCTGTAAGGCCCGATGTCGACCCAGCATCTATGACCATACTGGAACTATGAATGATTCCAAAGGGAAGCTCAAGCCAGAAACCAACTGAATATTATATAATTTCATCTCTTACTGGATTAACCAAAAAAAATTCTCGTCCGAGTACGATCATCGGTTAAAGATTTCGTTTTTTTCTTCCCAAAACTAAACATTTAAATGTGGGATTTGAAAAATCTGTCGGACATACAAAAAGACGTTTTATATTCATATTTTAGTGAATAAGCAGTCATTTCACATATAGTATCATACGCGGTGAGGGGCGTTGTTTGATTCTTCAGCAACCAAGTCACGTGACCTGAATTATACAGGGCTTTTGAAATACATCTTCGCATGGTCAAGGTTCCCTTTTTAGCCAAATGCGAGACATTGATCATCTTACCAAGCAAACCGCTTTCAGCCCACTTTCATGGATTTCCATACTGCAATTACCAGGCTTGTGGGATATTTGATGGTGAATGAATACGTGTATGTTCATCAAATTGTGAAAAATAAGCAATATCATTATTTTCTTTGAATCATTTCTTTTATATATATATTTACCCTTTGTATTTATTAATTTTCACAATTTATTGAAAATATACGTATTCATCTACCATCAAATATCCCACAAGCCAGACAACTGTGGGGTTTTGCACTTATAGACTCCCACTTTAGGGAGCCACACAACAAGACTCCCGCCCAGAGAGCTCCAGAAATGATTAATTCACACAACCAAACAAACAAGCAAAAAAATAATGACAGTTGTGAAAAGTTGTGAAAAGTTTTACAAATATCCCGCGCTATATATTAATAATTAAGTGCTTTCGAAGTCTCAAAAGCCCCGTATGACAATGTTATATTCAATACAGCGCCATCTATCTACACAAGGAAAATGGTGATCGTAGGACAAAAAAACCACGCGAACAGCGAACTTCTGACGAATCAACACAAAATTTCAGCACGCACAGATGCCAAAAGCGTTCACGAAAAATACTACACAAGAAATCTGGAATAATACCAGCTTTAAAACACAGAAATACTCAAAATAATAGACGAAATTGCAAGTGCAAATACTCAATCTGACCATATCCGGGCCTGTCCAGTACAAAATATATGTAAATATAATAATTATAGTTATAATTATATGCATAACCATTATTCCTATGTGTATATATATATTATATTTTTTTTCAATTTATTTCAATATCCCCATCGTATCTATATAACCGCCAGCTGAACTGAAACACGCTATAGTTTTACACAAGGCAAAGAAGAATGGGAAAGGAAGAAGAAAAAATGATCGAACTTTATATAGTCTGACTGAAGTGTTTATGATACAGAAACTCGAACGTGTATGCGGGTCAGTCAGGCTGAACCTTACCGTACTACTTTCGGCTATAATCCTCAATCGTTTTTTTTAATCGCTTATATTTTCTCGATTAAAAAACGATTGAATCGTGATATCGCTTTTTATTCGCGAGAATGTTCTCGATTGAAAAAACGATTGCCAACAGAGAATAAAACCATTCGAACAGCGCTCGTGAATGAATCGTTTATTTTGAAGAAAAAAGACCATTCCCTCGCGCCTTGGTAAATCGCGACTTCGAGAAAATTTGACGAAATAAACGATTCATTCGCGAACGATAATTGGAAACGGCGCCTTAACGTCTTATCCTAAGGCCTTAAGACTTTAGCATAAATATTTTTTACATTTTACTATATATTATAATATAATACTAACGCGTCGACAACGTGCATACGTGCATGTATCAATACATTCACACCGCGGAATAAAAGTGCTGAGACATGGTAGTCCTCAATGACGGCATCGCTCCTCGCCAGGACATTTTATAGGGATTTTGCTGAGGAAAAATTACACAAGAATTCAAGGTTATAATATTTACCCAGCCCTAACTGGGCTTATCAACCACTACAAACATTAAAATATTCCCGATATGTTTCTTATATTAAAGTGCACATTCAAATCTATAAGTTGAAAGAAATAAATCATTAAAATTTTTGTTTAGTTTTCAACAGCTATGTCCATTTTCTCTTTTTAATTTCTCTCTTATTGTTGGACATGGAAACATGAAATTTGGGCAAAATATTCCGCAAGTGCAGACCTTCAGTGCGGTTTTTTCTTATTCGGATCTGTCCTTCAGTTATTTATGATTTAGTCCAGGGGAGTCGCGTTTTTTTTCAATTCTTCAATTTGCACGCCGATAAAATAACTCCTAGGGTATAACTAAAAAACTGTGTCCCCGTTTTTTATTCAAACGGTAACTTCTATTATTCAAAAATATCAATATGGCGTTACTATAAGAAGTTAAGGCGTTAGGGTAGGGCGTTAAGGCGCTAGATAAGCCGTTAAGATGTCGAGACGGGCGTTAAGGCGTAACAACGGGCGTTAAAGCGCTTGATAGGGCGTTGAGGTGTTGCAACGGGCGTTAAGACGTAACGAAGGGCGTTGGTTGGCATCACTGCATTTCGATGAATTAGTGTCAATTCCAAGGAATGTCTAGAAAAATCAAAGCTTCTGGGCTATTTCACCAGGGCGTTGACGCGTTACTGTCCATAACAGCAAGCGTATCTCAAAAACGTGCACTGTCGACGTTCAACCGTCCACATAACTTATACTTGCTCTGAGTGCAAACGCACGTTCACCAGACATGACGATATGATGCGACACCAGAAGAATGTTAATGGGATTGAAGACACTGTGGCACAGGAAGGCGATGCATATGCTGATACTGAAACAGAGACTGCTGTGAGTCTATCTACTGATTTGGAGATCTTGACCTCGTATAGTCAGGCTACGTCTCAGGGAAGCTTGAGTGCGGAAGAACTTACCTTTTGAGATCGTATTTTGAAAGCAACTATTAATTCTCATGCTGCGATGTTCGAGATGCCGTCCAGGATGACTTAGAACAGGCGTATATTCAAATGCGCCCCTGCATCGGGAAATGAGCCATGGCGATTGAATAGCTGCCTGCTACCGCCTAAAATGAAAGACGACCCCACGTACAGGTTCATCATGAAGACCAAGCATCACTTGGAAGAGGATAAGGGACTACCACCATCCGAGGCCCTGCAAAATGCGATCAAAATGCGCAAACAGCTGCAGGACATATTGCCATTACAGAATCCTGGCCAGCCCAACGACGATTAGAATAAACGAATCAGATAGAACATGGCCGAAGGTTGAATTTTCTGAAATGGCGGCTTCTGATTGGACAAGCGCAACCGAGAATACAGCTATCGGGTAAGGTACAAACATGACTGATACAGCCCCAAATGGCGACTTCTGGTTGGACAAGGGCACACTGGATTATAAACATACCAAACGCAGCTCCCCCAGAGTGAGTATGAGGTTGTGGAGGGGATAATAAACTGCATGAAAACCTGTTAACGTGTTGATATTTCTTTCTCTCAACTGTTGTCTTCGTGGCGTTAAGACATAATGGGACTAGGTATAGAAGACACTGAGGCGTTATGACGTCACTGCGGTAAGACAGGCGCTCAGCAATGCCATTACCACCACCGCCACTACCACCAATATCCAACACCACACACACACACGTTCACGAAAGGTGGTTATTGGGGGCATCCACAGAAAACCATACAAGTGAGAACTTCTTTATTTATGGGTTATTTAAGAAACCTCTTAATGGTTTCTGTACTGGACAGCCCCAGGATTTTCATGAAACATTCTCACCAGTTCATATCTGCACAGCACTTGAAATAACCAAACCAGTATGCTACCCTACTTGAACAATGAGGTATAATTGGAACAATAAGCTTACGGTCATAATGGCCCCATACCGACTTTTTCGCGAATCTTATTGGTGTCAGTTGGGGCAATTTGCACAACCTTAGGGGCAAAAGAATCATGGAGATACAAAATGGCTCCGACGATGTCTCTTCCGAAAATCGTATTTTCGGAATTTTCTGTCTATTCTTTTCGCAATTTTCTTGCCTGAAAAGGCATAGAAGTAATTTATTTGTCAACACTACTTATACTCTTTCATATCAATTAGTTTTCGAGAGACAATATTAAAAAAATAGAAAAAACAATAGGGAAATCGGTCAAAATATAGGCAAAAATAACCACTATGACGTCATCATGGCGGCCATCTTGGAATGTTTCACATTTTCTTGTAGAATTTGACCCAAATATTTAGTATGGAATTTTTTAGCCTTCTGCCCCAATGGGTAATGAAAATAGATAAGAGGAACCCAAATCCTTCCTCCGCTCCATGATGGGACAACCCCCAGATCGCCCAGGTATGGTAAGGTTAAATTCCTCATCTTCTTTCTCTTTGTACGGGGAATATGATCCCAAAATTTTCAGCTGGAAATATATTTAAATTTGATTTCTCGCAGGTTGAGTTGGAAGCGCGTAGAGGATATGACTCTCACAGTGATATAGCAGTTGATGACGTGGTCCTCACCAATCAACCATGTACAAGGTTAGGTAAGAAAATCTGAATTAACCTATATATCTGGCCTGGGTTTTTTGAGTACTGTCGAAGCCTGGAGAGGGGCCATTTTGCCTCCCGCCCCCCTATTTTTTTTTTACCCCTTGAGCTAGGGGGTTGAAGGTTACCACACTATACCGTTGAAAATGTAAAAAATGTGAAAAATGTGAAAAAGATGGCCGCTTTGATGACGTCACTGTGACGTTATTTTTAAAAACGACCACTTTTTGTCGACTTTTCGGTAAGATTTTTCGAATTTTTCATGAATGCAATTTCTCCGCAAAAACTGCATGATAAATTAATAAATATTAATGTGATGTCAAATAAAATAGTTCTTGTCCACTGTTCATCGCGGAAAAGCAGTAATTTTTAAATGACGAAAAACATCACTTTTCTGGTACCCCACGTGACCGTCATCTTGAATTTGCTCGGGCGGTTATGCAAATAGGCTAAAAATGACACCAGTATGATGAAGTATAAAGTCACGGAATGTCAGCTCTCAGTCTTTTGTGGTTCCGGAGATAGGGCAGAAAGTTTGGTAAGGGGGGAATTCTGCCTCTCCCTCTCTCCCCAACCCTCCCCCTCGGCCTGGTAGGGTTAAGAGCATATTATTCAGATCTACAAACATGGACATCAAGCAATCTATCTGCCAGTCTAGGAACCTTGTTTTTCATACCCATGAATATATACGATTAATGGGATATGCATACGATTCATGCATACCCATGAATATATCTGTTAATCTAATGCACCCACATAGAAGCCAGATAGAATCCCTCCCGATCATTGAACGTCCGGCTATTTATACTCTATAGGGCTTTCGAGATTATTCTATCAAATCAAGAAACTTTCACCGGTACAGCATGGACTTCTGATCTACCCAAAAACAGTATGTAGCTCTATCATTCTAGAAACATCGACATGTGTAGATGGCGCTGTGACCCAATTACCATCATCATACGGGTATCTTTCTATATCGGCCATTTTAATTATGATAATCGCTCATGACTTCGAGAGAATTCCATGATTATAATCACAGAACAGAAGGTAGACGAGTTTACCTCAGCTATATTGTTCTACAACTATATACAGTGTCTACAATAACATGACAACTGTCTGTCTTGGACCGCACTTGTTGGCGTAAAACGCCACGGTGTGTTATTTGTAAAGTTTTGTAATCAAGAATTTTTCTCATTTTTTTCACAAAAGGAGCTTCACAAGGAAGAATTGTGTAATTACGCCTTGACATAAATAAATGACAAGGCCGCTAGGACATGCGTTATCTGGGGTTTGAATCAGGTGGCGGCGGCTGGGGTCTGAACGGAAAACTTTTTTCATCAAAATGTCCCCCGGTCAGGCTAACAACGCCAGAGGATGCGAGTACAGGCGAATCATTCCAGTTTAACCAAACCGTTGACGTCTTGCGTCGGTCGCATATGGATATAATTTGCCTGACAGCTGGTCGGTGGTTTCAGCATGTTGTTGTTGTGGAGCTCGGGTTTTCTTCTCCAAAGTGTGGTATGACTGTATAAGCTCGACGTGTTGTGCCTTGTTTACCTCCTTTCTTCACAAAAGTGTAGGGTCAACAGGAAACACGAAAGACAGTTGTCATAAGGGTTGGTTGAGGCAAAGTTCAGATCGCAATGTTCTTCTGATAATCTAATCTTACCGTTTAACATAATCCCACTAGGGCGCGTTTCGGGAACTTTTTGCTTTCCGCCACCGTTTAAGAACCAGTATGCAAGATAGAAAATTAATGCACCTGCACGCCAGAGTCGCATGTTGGAAAATATCCTCTAATCCATTATGTTAAAGTCATAACCCATCATCTAAGCTCCTTGGATTTCTAGTTCATTGATCAACTTGTGGGGAGCGATGGATTATGTATTTGTGACAAGGGGTGTTCACACGATAAATATGAAGCAGTTGGAAGCTGCCGTTCTGAAATAAGTTGAAAATGTATTTGTAACAAAACCTTGTGAATAGCATATCATGCCATTTTACGACAATAACTGACGTTCGACGTAGAAACGCAGCATACCAAGTAATATCGATTGATTGCAATATGGTTGCATTCATTTTCTAAATTCGAAAAGATTTCCATCGATAATTCGTAGGAAATGGTACACTATTCGAATTCCAATACAGATTGACTGACAATCAAAACTCATGAAAACAGGTAATCCATCGGGGATTCACGAACCGTCGAAATAAATACTCAAGAAATAATCTGATTCGCTAGAACTACGCTGTTCTGTCAAAGTTTCGAATTCTCTACAAAACTTTCTGTACTATCGCCGGAATGACAAATCATTGAGAGCTGACACGCCGTGACTTTTTGGTTTATCATATTGGGGTCATTTTGAGCCTATTTGCATAACACCCCCACCCAGCAGATGATCATGGGTAAATTCAAAATATTTACTAATTTATCATGAAGTTTTTGCGGAGAAAGTACAAAAATGTCTTGTTTGAAGATGACGTCACTGTGACCTCATCAAAGGTGTGTTGTGATAAGTTTCAGTTCTCTAGCTCAAGGGGAAAAATAATTAAGGGGGGGGGGCGGTCGAAATGGACCCTCCACAGGCCTAGACAAGTCCCAAAAAGGCCAGGCCAGATAGGGCTAACCTAGTTGCCACTGTGGAGTCAAAAGTTCCAAAAATATTAATGGTGAAATGCAGCGGTTGCAGCATTTTTTTAATTTTCGGCAATGTTGATCGACTGTATGATGAAACAAAAATTGGTATGTCAAAAAAAATCAAGCCGGGGGAATAAGTTTACAGGAGAATGAGAAGACGGTGAACAATGGCTTATCCACATGATTTTCACCCTGTTGCTGGGAAATCTATTACGTCACCTGAACTCAGTAGCTGGAACCCATATGCATGTCGTATGGTGGATAATGTTAAGTCGCATCATGCCCCACCTCATGAAATGGAAGACGTCGTCCCGTGACGTCATGCCACAATATAGTTTATCGTCGAGTCAAATGTATCCGCTGACCTTTCACGCATGAAAAATACCAAGCACTGCCAGGCATTCATTATGTGCGGCTTCGCGCCTCTCCATTTAGCGCTGTCAGGACTCACGGATTGTACCAGAATTGATCCTAGGTCGTCTGACATCAGGGTGAACGAATATGGCCACTGCCTAACGCGGCGAATTCATATTAGCCGCGATTAACCGATATATCTTTACACATCATATAGTTCAAGGATAAAATTGTAAAAAGCTATCTTCCAACCGTGTGGCATTGGCGCGTTTGAATATATTAATAAATGTTTGGCGTATTTCAAGATAAAGAGAAGTTTTGTGATCAGTTAGTATAGCAGTTCTATAAATTTGTAATAATCCTGCAAAAAAAATTGGCAGGCGTAGCGCAAATCTTCCTGAAAGAGGATAGAAAAATACGCGAATACTAGCCATGGTTTGAGCCAAGATGACGTCATCGATTGCAGCGCACCACAGCGTGATCAAGAGGATGTTAGCACGTAGTCTTTCTCTCATGCAAGTATAGGACTGGTCACGTGTTTATCATTTGAACGGATTTTCAATCGATCAATGAGGGCCATCTTTTGTGTATGTGAAACATTCATGACGATTTCACCCTGGCTCGATTAATAAAATTTCTAGTAACTATGAGAATCCATCGGTATTCAATTTTTCATCCGTAAATCCGGATCAGGCTAAAAAGAACCCGAAATCTATTATTGCCAAAAAAGCTTCTGGTCCGGATAACTTACCACTAAAGATTCTCATATTTATCTCATCACCTTTCTGTAACATTATGAACAATTCCATAGAAAACTCCATTTTTCCTGATGACCTGCAGATGGCGAATATTACGCCAGTTCATAAAATGAAAAGTAAATTGGATAAGGATAACTACACCAGTTCATAGTGTTCTTCCGGTACTGTCTGAGGGTTTTGAGAAGTGTATATGGCTGCCGAGCCACATGAAGCAGGTTTTTACAGTTAATGAATTTAACTCACTTTTAATCGGATGGATCGACTATGAGTGCACATTATGTGCCGATCTATTATCTTTTTTTTTTAGTTGTTAGGTTTCGCATTCAGACTCGTACTACTGTCTGTGATATGTTTTAAATAGTTTATACACCTGTAATCAAATTCTTAGCTAATGCTCTTACAGTGAGTTAATATTATCTGGTATTTATATATCCGAGTTTTTTATTTTAGAAAAAACAAATTATCTTATAGTGTGTTTATATTACTTGGTATTTTTATATCATATGAACTAATTTTTGTATGCGTCTTAACTTTGTTATTAATGCGGTTACATTGTTTTACAGTCAGCAAAAGTAGCCCTCGGCTAATGTTTCATCGTTGTTAAACCGACTTTAAATAAAGATTTGATTTGATTTGATTTGATTTTTGAAATGTATTGGACATTTGAGACTAGATTGGACTAGAGACATGAAGAAACACAAAAGTTAAGAAATAACAAAGAACTTGAAGGTTCAAAATAAATGAGTCACACAAGGAAGTGATTAAGGAATTCGATGCAATTGTACATTGCAGTGCCACAGTTTGATTGTAATTTTGACAAGGATTTGTGCGGGTGGACTCAAGTGCATGAGGGCGAACTGAACTGGAGGAGAAACAGGGGACCAACCGGTACTAGTGGCACTGGACCCACATCTGACCATACTACAGGAGGTACGACAATCCGTCAATGTATTCCTCTGTCACTAATATATCTTTGTGACATCCAAAGATGGACTTCCCCACCTTCCTCGTCTATCTGAGTGGAAGGGCGTATGTTTATGATCACCTTATACTCAGCGCTAACCGCACATATGGAGGCTACGAGAAGCCTGATAACAAGTCTGGTGAATACAAGTGCGCTTAATAGCAATTAGACTTGTCCATACAATGTTATGGAATGAACCAACAGGATGTTTCAAAATATTGAAAATGCTGAAGTAGTTATTGCGTTCACTCTACTGAAAGGAGAGCATGTCGGAATTCAGAACGTTCGGCATAGTTGTTCACTGCATCCGGCGATCTACAAAAACACGTGGTGTATCCAAAAGAACAGCTAGTCGGTCCATGGATCTGCCCCCTCGGTTGGTCAGCGCACCCCATTTCAAACTCCGAACAGCGCATGCAAGCTGAACGACTATCGTCTGGCTACAAGCACTGCCCGCAATTGAAAATATCGTTAACATGCTCTCAGCGTTGAGATTACTCCGCAATATATACATTCCTTCTTTCCGCTAAATGCCTTTGTTTCATCAACCAAATATACCCCAAAAGTATTTAAAAAATAGCTTACACCGAAAAAGTAGTTAGATTCTTAATTTTCTCGCCGTTCTCAACGAATCTATTTGCGTAGGGAGCTGCATATGTGCGTGATTAGTCTCATCGTAACAACCCCACGTGTTCCCTGGTCCTCGGATCTGTGCTAGAGCATTCGACTGCGGGTAGTGCTTGTAGCCAGACGATAGTTGTTCAGCTGACATGCGCTGTTCGGAGTTTGGCCTCATTTATGCGAGTGATGTATAGCTTACGTATTACTCAGGTATTTAGGCGAGTACAAGGTACGGTAATTCCCCTAATAATTTGATCACCGGAAGTGCAACAAAAATGGCTCATTGCTGAAAATATTTTTGATGGAACCATTTACAAGGTGTCACATTTTTTCATTATATGACTTTTCTTCAATTTGAATGAAGAATGGGAATGTTACTTTTTCTCTGTGTTTGTATAAGTGAACTTCCTGTGATTGAATTATTAGGGGAATTACCGTAAGTGCAACTTGTCATGGCCAGCACCGAGCCAATAATGGGATACGTTATTACAATATATATCAATTATACAATGAAAACAGCATACACACTGCCAAAAATAGGGTACTTAAATAAGTTTTTTTACCTCAATTCTAGATAAATTACCTTAAAACAAGAAATGTTTTCTTAGTTTGTTCCATTTTGTCAGATTTATCTTATTTTAAGAAAAATTATCTTAAATAAGATTTAATTTTACTAGATATATCTTGTTATAAGAAAAGTTATCTTAAATAAGATTTATTTTTACCAGATGTATGGCATGATAAGAAAAGTTATCTTAACTAAGATATCTTTTCTCTGATGTGTCTCCTTAAAATGTAAGATCGTGAATCGAGTGGAAATGGATCGCTACACTAATATTATGAACCTGTGGTTTCCTGAAAGAAATTGGTCATTGTCAGTTTGTAAAAGTTACTGTTACAATTTGCCTAAGATATACGTGAAATTATACCTTCTATTTGAGTGAGGAACATATTTTTGTAATTTAGTATTTTTATCTGCAAGTCCACCTTCACGTGCGGTTATGGTTTTCATATGGCTTCATGTATTTTACCGCCATTTTCAACTGAAGATTTCATGTTCTCTCACAATTCTCGCGAATTATGTTGGTATCCAGGTACATTATTGAGGAAACTCAACTGAGCCTCTCAATGTATCATTCTACAGATGAATGAGAGTAGTATGTTGCTCAATGTGTTCAATGAACTGAGCGAAAACGTCGAAAATGAGATTTGCTTTCTTTGGGAGTGGATTTACAGATTTACAACAACAACAACAACAAATTGGGAAACATAAAGTAGATCCTAGGGGCTTCTGTTGGTGAAAGTGCGGATCTGCAGATGTGTTTCGTCATTTTTGTCTACCTGAACACAGGCAATTAGAAAGTAAGTTTAAGACTGTGACATTGGTTTCAAAGCAAACACGAAAAATATATGTAAAAAAAGCAAAGATACAAGCTCGACCTCCCATGTGCACAGCAATGTAGAAACGTATTTCCAAGAAAAGCTTCGCCCATGTCGAAGAGATAAAGAAAGCAACACATTTTTATATACATTAGCTAATCAAATTATTTAATACAGTATAATGGAAAAAAATGAAAATGTGTTCTGAATTCTCCAAAAGTATTTTGGGGTTGAATAAGCTTATTCATGATACATGTCAGATAGGCATTCAAACCAAAGTCATTGCATCAAGCCAGTGACAGTCACTGCAGTCTATTCAGGAAACATGTCTTTGAAATGTAAATTGGTGGCAGGTTGCCCCTGACAATCTTGACTGGCAGAAACTTTTGGGGCTTTGAGTATTTCAATAAAACATCAGATCTGGATTCTACATGGTATGCAGTGTACTGATTCCTTCAGTGTTTCATAGTTCTTTCCTTCAGCATTGGAAGAATATTCATATATGAACTTGGGTGTATGATTTAGCGACTAAACATTGGGATTTTCTCCACCACAAGCACCTGATCAGGGCAAAGGCTGGGCAATTCTATTTGAACAGTTTAGGTGTTTCTACTATCAAGAGTGCAATATGCTGTTATATTTGTAATGTCTGTGGAGAATTGAAGATGACCGAGTTTCAAATTTTGAGAATTATCCATCATATCTTTGATGTTTGGCCGTTTTGCATGATTTTAAATATATCAGTCTATTGTCATATTATACAACTTTGACATGGGCGAGAAATGTTGTGCAAGTATATTTTAGTATTACTGCTAGTGGAAAGAAATACTTGTCAAGGAGAGGTTTTAAGGATGAATGTCAGAACAAAGGCCTTAAAATATTTAAAATAATTTCTTCATCTGTTTTACATATATGACTTATATTACTTTTGCCCTTCAATTGCATGATGATGGGTTGAAAGCGACGTTAAATTCTATTCACTCACTCATACTTCAATTGCATGACATTATTTTGATCATGTTTTTATTTTGCATGTATAATCCTAACTGTAACAAGCATAAATTCATGTTCAGTTTTTGGCAGTAATATGATATAAAAAAAAATTAGTTAAAAACATTAATTGGATTGTAGGAAAATATTTGAAGTGTCACTATGGAGCTCGTTTTATTGATCCTGTGGGGAATTGCGGCGTGGCTGAAATTATTGGGATACCCCTTCTACATGCATAAACTTTTGCATCTACTATTATGTGAAGACTATTCACTGCATGCATCATCTGAATAAAATTTCCCCATTTTTAAAATATTTTTTTTGTCATTCAATTTGATTAAATGTTGTTTAGCATGTTTTTTCTTAATTAAGTAAATGTTGCTAGCTCAAGATCCCTTTGTTGAATTTACAAATTACAATGTAAGATAATTTATCTTGAAGATTGTATACATGTTTTCTTGAGTAAGAAAATTTAACTCAACAGCATTGAGAAATATTGTCTTATCCAAGTTAACAGCTTTGAGAAATATTTTCTTATCCAAGTGGTCAGTTTTTCTTGAACAAGATAATTATCTGGAATAAGTTTAATATTCTTACCCCACTCCAAAAATATCTTACTTTAGATTTCATAGCAAGATAAATTATCTTACTGAAGAAAAAATAAGATTTTTTTTCTTAAATGAGTAAACCGCGCCAAGATAATTTTTCGTACCTAAGATCTTCGAATAAGATTTGTGAATCTTGAATAAGATAAATAAACTTATAATTTTCTTATCCAAGGAAATATCCATAAGTAAATTATTCTTACCCCACTCCATGATAATTTATCTTATTTCAAGATGATTTTTTCTTAAAATAAGTTTTTTTTTCTTGTTTTAAGTACCCTATTTTTGGCAGTGCATTATTAATACTAACTACCAGTAATTTGTTATGTGATGGTGTCGTGTAATTCGATTCATTTTTAATATTTGTCGATTGAAAAATAATTACAAACGCTATGTAGCCTACAAACTTCAACAATATTTTACTTTGTCATGCCTGCCAATATATGTGGTGGGGAAAAACCAGTATTGCAGCGCAAATCACCATCACCAGAACTAATTTACAAATTCCCGAATATATCATATACAGAATGGCCCATTTCCACAGCACGCGTCGCAACAACCACAACTGCATACCACAACCTTTTGCAGTTTGGCGCATTTCCACAGCACGCGTTATGACAGCAACACTCTCGCCATTCCAGCCATTCAACGTAAGGGATTCCCCTCAACCTAGCTGGGCCAACGATTTCTATCCCCTCCGATTGGTCGATAGTTCAGCGACAACGCGTTGAAATAACCTGGCGCGTCAAAAATGTGGTTCTGATGTCACCGCGACTGACGCGTGCTGTGAGTACTACACCATTGAATAACATGAGAGCTATTTTTCGGATGTGGTTGTCGCTGCGAAAACACGTGCTGTGGAAATGGGCCTTAAGCCGGCAACAGACTTTAACCCAATGCATTATTCTAATGGGCAAATGAGGTCCCTGAAATCAGGACTGATGAAAGTACATACGCGTAATCAATACAGAATTAGACTGTATTTATATCCGTTTAGATTTGACAAACAGATTTGACATCTATTTACCATATTTGTTTTTATTTCTTAAGACTGTAACTTCCAGCATCAATAAAATTATTGTTTAGAATGGCACATCAGATATGTAGGACTTAAGCCCCAAACACATGCACACAATTTACTCAACTGTGTTTATTTGCACGTGTGCATATTTGCATATGCGTGTAAATGTATATTTTGCTAAGCGTTCACATGGTTATAACAAGATATACATGTAAGTAAAACAAGAGGCAAACCATAATGGAACCTATCAGTTCAAAGGTCACAGGTCACAGTCACCATGGATTAAACGGGAGTAAGCATTTTATGTACATTAATTCAAGTTACCTTCAAATTTCACAGGTAGCTTACTCTTATAAGTCTAATGAAGACTATTTATATAACAGTGACAATAATGTAGGTTAAATGTTGCCATGACCCAAAAAGAGTATGGCCAAAGTTTTCATGTCACAAAAAATGTTTCTGTTTGAAAGTAATAATTCATGGGGATATTGGGCATAAAGCTTCTACAGAACTTTTTTTTTAAATTGATTGAACAGTATTTTCTCTGTTTTACTCCAAATACATGGTATGCACACAGTGCAAATTTACACATATGTAAATATACTTTTGCACAACCTCCGGACCAGATGCAAATTTACTGTCCATGCAAATATACACATGTGTGCAGTTGCGTTCACATGCCGATTTGCACATGTGCATGTGATCAGGGCTTTAGTTTAAACAATTTCCGTGTGCATGTCCCCTAAATTCAGAATATTTAATTTTAAAGAAACTTTTGTAACTAAAAGCATATGATAATTAAAGATGTAATCAGCCTCAAATCTGGGCTGAAATTGATGTCTCTCAAACTCGGCGAAAGTGACATATGTTACAACAGGTACAAAATGAAACACATTTGACCACAAAAAACTAAACTTGTTTCCACCATTCACGAAAAAATAGAAGGAGTTGATCTCTAAAAATAAACAGCATGGCATGCCGTTTATTTTTCCACGGCCGTGTCAACAAGCGTATACACGTATGGTGCGTTCTACCAACGTACGCTATGCGACATCACCGAACCGTGGGCACGAGCCATGACGTTATCCCATGGCTGCAGCTGTGCAGCATTCAAATTCGTGAGCGTCGCTACGTCACTCATACGTCACGCAGTGACGTCATTTTCCTCTCCGCGTACAACACACACTCAATGGCGAGACAGAAAAGCCGTCGAAGCGGGCAGAGTTACAAATTTCTCTGACAAGATATTCTTGCATTCGTTGTATATGACGATCCCACTATCGTCAAATATAATACATATGATGCTTTGGTAATCTTCCCTGCTGAAAAAAACGCACAGGGGAGAGGTTACAAAATCCATCCATTTTGAGGCTGATTACATCTTTAAAATGAAATGAGTACATGTAGATGCATATGTAAAACACACTCCAAATACAGTGCTTTCAGTGCAGATATGGTGGTGGGGACATTTGTATGGCGTAGTGTATCGTATCTAGTGACTGCAGGACTAGGTGGACAGATATTAATGTTCAAAGTACAGTTGTTGAATGTTGCCCCTTGAAAAAACCCAGCTGCTGTGTGACTAGCACTGTGAGTTTCAGAATGTCTCTCGACAAAACTTTCACAAACAACTGGAGGATTGGTTGGTGGAGTGGCTTGGTGTGGGGTTATCGCTCCCTGATTGCTGTTAGGAGCTTTGCCTTGTGCAGCTGGTTTTTCTTGAAGACTTATTATGTGTGAAATTTCTTCATGTTGTTCGAGGGAAGCAACTGCATAATGGTTTAAAGTAGCGACATTCTTGTCGCCCGTTAACTGCGCAATTGTTTTCGGTGCTACCCCAGCATGAAGTAACCTGGTCGCTGTTGTTGAACGCGCACTGTGATTTGTTTTTCGACCTTGCAAGTTACCTTTCTTAGCCATCGTTTTCATCATATCATTTAGGTAATTTTTTCCAAGCGGCTGACATTTATACCATTTTTCAATGTTAGGCTTTCTTTTGTAGTTAATTGATAAGTAGAACGGGCTGTCTACCTGGCACATTTCTTGAGGACGATGTGATTTGAAGATTTTGTAAGCTTCAACAGGGCATTTGTCTTTATTTTCAATTGCGAATTGTTTGGGCGCAAAAGCCCTCTGATTTCCGAATGAAATTGCTCCATTTCATTAAATTGAAGAAATTCTAATCCTCTTTTGTCTTTGTGGAGGGTGATATCGCCCCATTTAAGTTTTCTGTTTTCGTCACGGCCACGAAGGCCAAAATACATGGTATTGTTCAGCCAAATTTTATTTTGTAATGCTTTGGGGCTTTCATTCCCAATAATTTGTTTTTCTTCAAGAATGCTTTGCTCTCTAACAGTTAGCGGGGTTGCTTTATTCGGCCTGTTGGCCTTGCCTTTTTGTTTCAGTTCTTTTCTCTTAGACGCCAGAACATCCCTACATGTTCTAAATTCGGGAACAAATATGATGCTTGTCATGTAGTTTTTCTCTCGAAGAAATCGATCAATGCCACGGTGGTAGCTCGTTAACGTGTCTGATTCATATTCAGAACCACCGTACTTCCGAATGGACAGGATAAATGAACCCAAGTAGTTGTTGAGTTCCACTGGCGGGATGGTCTCCACATTCCTGTTCTCAAACCGAGGAGCTGCCTTAAGCCACCTGGTGAAAAGATTCATCACACTCCCTGTTTTCCGCACTATATTTTTATTTTGCATATTTTTAATAAAGTCAGCATGATCTTGACTTTCTTCGATAAATATCGGTTGCTTTGACCCCTTGATTCCACATTCAGTGTGTGGTTGTTGGAAAAGATCTATGTCACTGTTATACTTGTATCACTTTCGCTATCAATATTATCAGGGGATGCAAGTGTAACTGCAGGGCAATCTGTTAGTTGGGCTGGTGGGAGGACAAGTTGTTTCACTTTCACACATGATTTGACTTTGATTTTGATCCAAAGCCATGACAAGGATGTTGTCGCTGTTGATTGAAGTTTCACTGTCCGACCAGAAACCTAAATCAAAATTTAGACGTTCAGAGTCTGAATTTGTACCAAACAGGCTTCCATAGTCATAGTCTATTATTGCGTCATCGCAAACTGACACATTCATATCGGGAATCGCCTCTTCCATGACGACCACTGACGTCACACAGTACAGTAGGCCACGAATATAGGTCAATAATGCTTTAGCGACAATAGAAAAGTTAATAACATTAAACAGGAACAAACTATATGCACATGAACGACCCCAACAAATGGAAAACGGTGAAATCGAGCAGCTAGGCAATGGTAGAGCTAGAGTTGGCGACGAAGCGAAGATTAATAATGTCGGATGTACGGTGGCAGACGACATTGTTCTCTATTATTTATTTGAAATCCAATTTTGATCGTACATCTGCTTGTGTTTCTGTATGGTTTTTTATATGTGATGTTTACTCACTAAAAATGAGCAAACCGCAAATTTTGAGTGTATGCAATGTGAGTTTTGGGTTTAGATTGTGTGCTATTTTTGATGACCTAGATAATTTCGCATCTACGTCAGGTAGGGGTTTCCCAGTGTCACATTCCAGGTCACTGAGGTCACGGTCAAAAGTAGTCCGGCTAACTTTCAATTATCTGACAGTGACACGAGAGGGCAATACAAGCACGAGAGGGCGATACGGAAACGGAAAACTCAAGTCTGTATCGCTATCCTAACATGCATAGGTATATGATAATTAATTATATATGTGATATTTTGCTTCCCTGGTATAAAATAACAGCGATGGTGAATTAAAATAAATTAGAAAATTTGCTACGATATTTCAGATGGATATTACATCTATATGGAGGCGAGCGCACCTGCCCATGAACACGATAGAGCACAGCTGATAAGCCCGGTGGTGAACTCGCATGTCCACCATACATGTCTCTCATTTTGGTACAACATGTACGGCAGCACTATGGGATCCCTCACTGTATATACCATCGAAGGTGGAAGGAATAGTTCCATCTGGACAAGGCAAGGCAACCAAGGCGACCAATGGCTTGAGGCTGAGGTTCCTATATCAGCGCCACCTGTCTCCCATATACAGGTACAGAGGCCAGACCCGCCATTCCTTATTTAGCCGTCGTCCACAAAACAATCCACGCCAATAATCGAAAGACCTTTTTCGTAAATATGGAGGAAATGAATAATAAAACAGGAAATGATAAGCGGTCAACATTCTTCAATGATGGGATCGAGACATCAAACGTTCTTGGCATAAAGCCCTTATCACTGACCAGCATTCTTTATTCAAATTAATTTCCAATTTTTTTTTCCAGAAAGTAAATGTAGTATGTCTCACTAAATTGTGACTGCTCCACTGAACAGGATGGAGACGTACAACACATGGCTTTCAAATAGCCCCTAACCTTAGCGGAATTATACACATTATGCAGTTACAAAATTAGCACCAGAGATTTAAAAACATGATACATTCAACACCCCGTCCTTATATATCCTTACATGCTTTTGACATGTAATTTCGGTATATGTCTTCACAGTCTCGGTCTTTAGTTTAGGATTAAATTATTGATCTATTACTAACACCTGTACTAATCTTAACGTGTAACACACCATCTAAGCCATCCTTCCTTCTTCTATTCTTTAGTCTGTTCTATTTCTATCTTTTTTAATAATTAATTTCCTTGATTTATAAATGACGCGCTGTATTATAAAGAGCATATGACTGCTAGACTATGTTCCTTTATAGCGCGGAATCATCCCATTCTCCCGTGGGATGTCCGATGAGACAGTAATCTCGTCCTGGGGACATATCACAGGATTTCATTTTTATAATTTATCATTCATACTTTTTGTTTAAATATGTCTGGTTTAGTAGCTAATATGGCCCCGGATTCGTAATGAATCCATCCAAAAAAGCAAAAACGATTGTATATTGCCTTCAATGTACCATATTTATCCCATAAGTTGAGAAAGTTAGGATGGTAACCTGGTATTAGAGCCTTGTCTGACAAGTTTGTTCAATACCGTTCTGCGGCGTTGATTGAGAATCGTCACATTTTGCAGTCTGGTATATTAGGCAATCCACTATGGTGGGCCAAAATACGTTTCGTTGAACAGATGCCAAAGTATTGAAATTGCAGTTTCAATACATTGAAAATCAACCAATCATAAACTCCGCATTTCAGTGTATTGAAAATGTAATAGCACGGTGCGATTTGTAGTAGCAACTTATAGCATACAACTCAGCTGCATCGTCAGAACACTGGTACCGGTACGATTTTAGACGCATGCTACACATCGCATGAAAGAGAACAGGTCCTATTTCATGCGCTTTGTTGCGTGCTACAAATCGGGGAATTCCCCCGCCAAGTTGTTACTACAAATCACATCGTGAGAATGGGCCTCACTGAAAATCAGCCAACCGCATGTTTCCATTCTCAATGTATTGAAGTCACCAATCTCCCGAAGACATTTACGACATTACCGTTATGTAAAACGGCTATGCAATCAGCATGACCGAACTTGAGCTCTACTGGACGCGCTGAATAATATCAGGATCAAGGCGCTAAACTGAGCCCTTCTGTGGAAGTTTCAATGTTTTATATCCAGTTTCATTACTGTATCAACAACTCGCAAACACTTCAACGGAATTTTACTTGACGAAATGTTTGTAATAAGGACGCTACGTTTTAATTGATTTGAAATCCCTATTCCTCGGTGTCTTTGGTGCATGACCCAATAAATTGTTTTCATTTAAATTTGGTGCTAATACTGTTATATGGATAATGGAATAGGTCTTTGGATTACGGACGCGGATATTCTCTAATGGACGACGGCTGGATTATGAATGACGGACTAGACGCTTGTAATTTGACCCAGTGTAGAGCTTCACTCTCGTTTATACTTAATCTGAGTGGCGTCGCTCTCAACCATCACAAAACTAAGATTTGAAATGACCTGGGATGTGGGTGACGGCCACAATGTAATGAAATTACAATGTCAATACATCGCTAACTGTTAAACGCAATGCATTTTGGCATGGCGACTGACTAAATGGTCTAAGTTATCTTATGCGACATGTGTAGATATAGCTAACCTGTCACGTAGTACGATGACACGGTGATTCATTGGTAAGGTATATAAAACTAGACGCATCAGGACGATTTCAGGTGGATTTCAAACCCATACACAATTTTCGACATGTTAACCAAAAAGGTAGTTTTAGGCGGAACAGATCATTGGCGCCGGTTGTTACGAGAATAAAGAGCTTGTACATATCGACTATCAATACGAGTGGTCTTCTATCTGACTTTTTATCACATGAGTTTGATGGGCTTTGCCAAACTAGTGAACAATATCAGATAAATGACCACGAGTACGATAATTTATTTCTAAAATCGCACGGAAGAATCGAAAGAAAATAAGCAAACCTGTATGTACATGTATGACACAGCTTTGTATCATCTATATCGCATTGCTTCTGGTCGCTTTGATGCGAGACATGTATGTAACAAGTCATTCTAATTGACAAAAGAGAATGAAATGGAACAGTTGTAATGGATCGAGAGATTCCCTTGATTAATCTGGCTATCAGTCCAATCGATGGAATGTCCGATAGTTGTCTTGACCATATGACAATACATTTGACATTCCCAGGTACAAACAGATGCAAAATTTTACTGAGATATACGAATGAATATTTGTCGGCGATATAGATTTCAGAACAAAAGCATACCTCATGGTTTTCTGGCATTATCGAGACCAGTTTATTAATTGAGTTCTTTTCTATGTAGTTTAAAACCGTTGTATTGTACAAATTAAGATTGTCTGTGAGGCATAAAATTCAGGTCAACCTGTATAAATACCGAAATATTTGAATACCACTGTAATGATACTGATATAGAGAGGAATCATTAAACTCAATACGAACAAAATTGTCACCGCAAATTTGTACAATTTGAACGCATGGTTTACTCAGAACAATAAGCTTATGATCACCAAATATAATATAGGTATCTATAACTTCTATAACATGTATATGACACATCTATAATACATCGGAGTAACAGTGACTCTAATCTCTATTTTTGTGTGTACACTGGAATGGTGTATCACCCTTAGACAGACAATACTGTACAAACGGCGACGGTTTGAAATGTATGAGTATCAGTGTTCGTTCATCAAAGCATGTACAAACATCGCGAATAGTTTTCAAACATACACAAAACACAGTTACCGCAGCCGAATTAGTACACTTCAGTTTCTTTATCTTTATATGGGAAATATCGTCCAATGTTGCAACTAAATCTCATTGGCGCGGCAACCAGCTGCTGATCTATACAGTTAAATGTGTTACTGTTTTTGTAAAAAAAAAATGATTCCTCCACAGGTTGTGTTCGAAGCGACTAGGCAACATGGGTACATTGGAGATATAGCTGTAGATGACATTGTCCTCGCCAATCATCCATGTATAACTTTAGGTAAGAGAATTTTTAAATTATAGTATTCACTTTAGATTACCAAATTAGAATTCAAATTATTATCTGCAGTAATCATCATCAGTGCACCTCAACCTGATGATGAATAATTTGTATTCTCAGGTTATATTTCGTTCACGTTATTTTTTCATATTTTTTTTTCGACAAAAGTGTGCTAATCTGTATTGATGTGAAATATAGAAACATAAACATGTTCAGAATTTTGGTATGTGGTATACTATTGTAGTGGATAAAGTACACAACCTTCTTTGACAAATGAACAATTGTTCTGGGATCCAATAAAAAGCTACGTCCAACCATTGGAATTCATTTTCGAATAATGAACAGCGTTTCAGGAGGAAATGATCCCTTTTACAACCATTATATATAGATATCAATAAAATCGACTTTTCATAAGTAGCATCAAATATGACACATGACAAAACTTGACGTTACATGTAGCTTACCCTTAGTTCTAGATCTATAAAGGTTAGCATGAACGAAATAGGCGGATTTTATATTCATATCACAGCCACAAGAAGCAACTCTGCCGAATTCGCGCCAGCAGTAGCTCTATAACATAATTAAATCCAGACTATTTGTTATCACTAGCATGATATTGAACCATATTGTTGACAGCAAAGATTAGGGAAACATGAATTCTCATGGGCGGGGCCATCTTTAATGACATCCGCAAAGAATTCTCTGTTAAGAAGGACTGAAATTAATATCAAATGAACGTTGAAAACAGGGACTCGAGATTTTCAAATATCAATTATGAATTTATCACCGGTCTTTTAACAAGCAGACCGGTCTCCACTTATTACCTATTCACGAGCCAGATTTTGCACACGGCAAACTACGAAGTATTAGTTCCGTTTTACCTACAGAAAGAGCTGCTAAATGAAAAATCTCATTTTTTGCAATGTCAGTAAGCTCATCATCTTGTACGATAATTTTGATGATATTAATGGCCAGCTTTAAAGAGTAAAGATACCACGGGGAATCCTGTGTGTGACCCCCATAACTAAAATGAAATTGAGCATAAGCTTGATTATAGATAAACGTATCCAGATCGCATCAATTTTTTATCAATCTCATTGTTTTTGGCTAAATACAAAAACCCCATATTTTGAACAGCGTGTCTGATGTTTAGTCCAGACACGGACACGTATAAAAGAACACACGTTGGCCATCGTCAAGTGTTCATAACACTTGTGTCTATAACATCGAGCTAACCGTGCAAAAATCACAAGACTTACCACGGCTATGTGAAATGTACATGTGTCAAGTGCAGCTGTTCATTAGGAAATTCCATTTCACAAGACGGATGAGGAAAGGGACGTCTGTTTTCATACAAGTAACACTCGAATAAAACTAACAAATACATTACAAGATGAAATTTCCTTCTCAAGTGTAACTGTTGTTAATCCACAGCATGTATTCACGTAATTTCCCAACAGCTGACTCAACTGACAAAATCACTCTCGATCTGAGCGACCACATAAACTCGTCCACTGACATTGGGACGATGCCAACCGAGACGGGAGCATCGTCCCAACATCAGTGGACGATTTTTTTTCAAAAAAGGGGAGAAAGGTTGTCAAAGTTTAAATATGTTTTCAACTTTTCATTGTAATCTTTGTCGATAATCAATTTGAGTAGTGCAATAGAATAGAAATGTTTTCCTAGGCGTGCTAAATCGTTATTTTACGCACGGTGTGGGAAAGTTTATAAATTTTAGGGCGAGGGCTTCGAGTGGGAAAGTGTGGGAAAGTTTATAAATTTTAGGATGCGAGCTTCGCCCTAAATTATAAACTTTCCCACACTAACCGTGCGTAAAATAACGATTAGCATGCATATGAAAACATTATTTCTTAAAAAGAAATAAAGTTAATATCACCATGCAATTCATGACAAATGCTTTGTGTTTGAGATAATTGATCGCCAATGCACTACCAACCTGGGATTGAACTGTATACTCCCATATATTGGTCATTTATCGGTTTCAAGGAGAAAAGACGAAATGTCACTTTTCGTCTCATATATGGGCATTTGATGTGTAGGAAAATGTATCGAGATATTTAAGACAATTTTATAACCAAAATGTCCAGAGCCATCTTTCATCTGCAGTCCTGCATAAGAATTGAAAAATAACTGCAAACTGCAAATCATTCAGAAATTCGGACAACTATATATCTCTCGCGAAAGTAATAAGACTGCTGTATGAAACGCACCCCTCTCCCCTCCGTCAAAGAGTCCCATGTCCATCCGAAATCAATTCAAAGCCAAGTGGTTGATTTTGCGTCATTGATATACGTAGAATTTGATGTTATTCATTCACAATTGTGTTACATTGGCAAAGTACGAATACGAACATATTTTCGATTAGGTTAGCATGAACTAAATAATCTCCGGTCTCCAGACGGGTTAAATACCCACATCACATCCACAAGAAGCGACTTTGCTGAATTCATACCAGCAGTAACTCCATACCATAATTAAACCCAGACTATCTATTATCGCCAGAACGGTATGAAACCATGTTGTTGACCAGCAAATAGTGGTGAAACACGAATTCTCATGGGCGCGGTCATCTTTAAACAAATCTGTACAGAATGCCTTTTCAAAAAGAACTGGAAGAATCATCAAATGATCGATGAAAATGGAGATTCCAATTATGTGGTATTTTCAAATATAAATTACGAATTTATCGCCTGTTTTCTAAGCAACAGACGGGAACATATTAACCAGTCGCGAGCCGGGTCATGCTTAAAAGCTAATACCTCCATGGGTAATTTGAGGACCGTGTAGGTTTTTAGGTTTGCAGCATCTTGTACTTTAAAACACTATTTTAAAATGAACAATTTCCGTCGCGATACATTTTAGAATTATGACAAGGGAATTAAAAATACATAAATAATACCAGAGGGTGACACTTATTATGCAGGTGATCAAATCTGATTTATGTAATATTCATTTGGTTGTCACTTGAGATACTTTGAGATATTTGCTCCGTCCCGTCTAGAGAGTTGAAAATTGATCTACGAAGAATCTACACTACACTTTACTTGTTAGCTTCACGATTCATTTTGCTCAACTCCGCGATGCTTTTAATCTCTGGCCGGTTTCAGAGGTCAAATACATGAATAGCTTATAATTACACAGGATTAAGTCATCAGCCCGAATACATAGCACATACTAGGAGAAGGAAACAAGGAGCGAGCTACATCTGAATTTTATAAATATTATTATGCATATGTATAGAATCTTGGCCATTCTTCATTGCTTTCAATGCAGAATTATTGGTGCATTCATGTCAGTCTACATGGTTAACAAATTCAAAGACATATATTGAGGTGGCCATATCCTCGCAGCGAATTAATGGAAGCACACGTCTGCAACTACTGCAGAACCCTGTGGTTTCTATTCACACTCCTTCAAATTTCCTAACCTCTCCTGAGCAGAAGGGACGAGAATTCAATAAATAGATTTTAGTCTCAGTCACAATAGTATGACCATGTCAAAGGTTTGATTACACCGCCAGATATTTAGCCGGACCTTCAAAATGAACTACTACTAGTACGGGGCTTCAGTCGATCAGAAGTACCCATGCATTTAGTCCTCTGCAGGTCACCAGTCGATGAATGAATATGGAGCTCACTAAAGAGAAAATATAATTGATATTCTCATGGGATGTCGACTCTCAGAACAATTCTAGGTTACCAAACGCTGTACTCATATAACCAGACAAGCAGGCCCAGGCAAATCTTTGTCGAAATGTGATTTGACTCATACGGAATAAGCTACCAAACTAAACCCAAGAGTATCCGAGGAAATATGCTCCCATCTGTAACTTTATATGAGGTAAAAAGTATTAAAAATATTCACATTCTTTAGCCACCCAAAATAATGTTCATAACCTGGAGACAGAACTGGAATAACCACAAACATACGTCGGTGCATTTTCATCCCTCTACCCCCACCCCATTGGCCGCCAGGTGGGATTCATATGCAACTTGTTTGGGAGTCACATTGAAGAGTTCAAGAGAGGGTTGAAAAGGCAACGGGGTAGGTATATGGTATATGTAGGCTGGGATTTCTATCATCGTAAATAGCCATGGAATGAAAGAGTATCTTGCACGGAGGACACTGTTGCTAGCCCTATGAGTAGTCCTATCTTGTACTATCCTCATGGGTTCATCAAAAGTCCTCTCCGTGTTATCTCCTGACAAGCACTGTAGAAAGTGAGCATAAAAAAGCCCATGGATGTTACATTGTAATCTTTGCGTGGGGTTTCTCACTGCGCGAAAAGGCAAGTTTCCATTTCTGCAAATTTATTGAGAACTGGCTCGGAAACTGTAACGTTAAGGTTCCCTTTGTCTATTGTGGGATGCAAGGGCCTACGTTTCGTAGCCATGGTTGGTAAGGTATCTATATAATAAAATCGAATTTTCAACTGATTGATTTCGATATCGTCGGCAACTGAAGTAAAAAAGATAATTTTAATTGTCCGATGATCGATCTGGGTGGGTTTTCTTAAAAGGAAAATGTTGGTTATGATGCCTCTGTGAGTTGAAATGTTCAATAAACTGTTTAATATCCAGCAATACATCCCAACAATCGACCCCATCGCTTCCTATATTAATGGTGTCTCACTACTGTATCTAATATCTACTGCTGGTGTTCTTCAGAAGCCTCCACGACGACGATAATTTTACCGGTTACATCGACAACTTCGCTGGTTACACCGACAACTTCTCCGACAACTTCACCAAACACACAGACAGGTACGTCAATCAAATCTCTTTGATTATTTTCTAGGAGCTCAGAAAATATGAATTAATATCATTAACATTCGTGATATAGCCCTGTATTATAAGTTTCTGCAATAATGTTTTGATTACAATCGTCACATTTAGCACAGGATCTAGCAAATGCTACAAGGCGAGATATGTATACGCCATATGCAGGTCCCTTTAGTCTTTTACTGTCCAGACAGGGATAGTTTACGATGTCGAAATTGTAATCATCTCTTTTGTCGTAAAGTCGACGAGAGAGAATTACAACGCATATAAGGAAAGTGGTGCCGGCATACTGACCGAGCCACGTGACTTCACAGTGTATTCTTCTGGTTAACCTATTCTAAAGCACATACCAACAAATTTCGTGATATGTTTTGTATCTCAGGTACGCGTTTATTGTACCTGTTCATGTGGCATCTTGGATGACATGACCACACGACCCCTAGCACCGGCATAAGCGGTATTAGATACAAATCTAGAGAGCTATGATGGAAATGCTCTGACAACTCGCATATTGGTAATTGGTGAGCTGTATCGCTGTGACAACTCGTACGCTGGGGATTGGTGAGCTGTATCGTCGTCAGATGAAAATGACGGCATTTAACACAAAAGACTAGTCTGTAAGGCCCGATGTTGACCCAGCATCAACTTCCCACAATGCCAACATATATCAAAGACCAAAAAGGTCTGTACAGGGGGCGGGCCTCCGGGACATTTTTATAGATATATAGGTCTAAATAAGATATGCAGTTAGGGCTCTCTGTAGCTTCCTTCAAATCCAGTGAAGATTGATATATATCATTCACTGCGTGACTTATATAGCGATTATCCACAGCAAGAAGGTCAACTATATAGCGTTTGGTGAATGAGAAGGAACGAGCTTTGAAATTATCTGTTTTTGAAAGCGTCTCCATATAGTCATATTCATAAGAGAGTAGATATAGGTCAGCCAAAACGGGTGCACAATTAGTACCCATTGGAATACCTGTATGCTGTTGAAATATTGTATTACCATATTTCACACATATATTATTAATGAGAAACTCAAGCAAAGAATAAACAAAGAAACTTCCCATGAATGATATCCCTTGTATGTGGTAGAGCGAAAGAATGATTGTATGGCTTCTGACATTTACAAGTCCTTCCAGTTTTCATAACATTCAACTATTATCTGTCAAAACCTGTTAACTTATTCGTGTTAATCACTGTTACCGAAGAGTTACACGTGCTTACATTATGTGTGTCTTTGTCTTTCAAAGCGAATAGTTTCAAGGTACAAGCTATCATATATTAGATGTATTACAAGATCTTTTCGAGAATGTCTACATGCAAAAATGCCAAAAAGAGATCAAAGCATAATTTCAAAAGTCTGTCAACGCTGTTTTACGTAACTGTTAACTATGAACGTTTACAGCATGAAACTCCGGTATTTATTTGTATGAAACAGCTACAGTTTAATTAATTTTACATTGCGATCATGATACCCCTGAATCACCAGAGGTCAATTCCATCATTCGATCTCCTCGCCTCTCTTAAAATGGTGTTTTGACTACTGTAATTAATAGCTATATAACTGGTATTCTTCGTAAGTCTACACGATAGCTTTATCGGCTACACCGACAATTTCACCGACTACACCGACACATTCACCGGCTGCATAAACAGGTACGTCACTATAGTAAACTCTTTGATTAGCATTCTAGAAGCTGGCAAATTAAACAAGAAGAAAATTTATTGTGGATAACAACTTCTCGTGACGTTTTATTCGTGTTACCACAGTGAACAACAACCAAGCAACTAGAATAAATATATTACATGCTAAATGCGAAGAGGGAGGAGGTGGGAGGAAGAGAATTCACAAAGTGAAACAATCTGCTGTGGAAATCACCTTCACCTAAAATTCTATTAATGTATTCGTTTACGTACACCGCTCTTCATTTAATCGTTGTCACATCCGAGCTACACGTACTTACATTTAGTAAGAAACAACTTTTTTGCATTATAACTTTAGTAAATTTAGTTTAATCATTGTAAATTTAGTGATGCCACATTTTTACATAAGATTTCCATAGCTCATAGTATATAAGGAATTTATTAACTTCATAATAACTACTCCAGTTTATTAGAGACGATCTTTTAATTTTGTCACGAAAACTAGTCCATTTACGATCCTCACGCCACATGTTTCGGGGACCAGTCCACATGGCGAAATTCATATAGCTCACACGATTATCAAGCAAGTGCCAGTAACCATGAACAACTGCAGACATGCAAAAGCATGCAAATAATGTTTATAATAACAGATTGTCAACTCACAGTCAGAATTGTCAGCAACTCATCTGATGTTAATGGATGAGCATCGAGGACGTCTGATGGAATAAACGCCGGAACATGGGATAAAGCTGATAAATGCAAGAATACACAGAAAAAACTAACTAAATCATATCGTGCTATGAATAGCTTGCGGATTATTTGTCGCCCCAATCAGATTAGGTCGAAATGATTTGATCCAATCTATCTCTAGTATTGAGACCTGTTACTGACTAATACACAATGTCCGGGAACTCGGTCTCTGTCCCAGGTAAGTATATACCTCACCACAAGCTTATTCAGGATTGTCAGACACGTTAGCCACTCTCAGTATGGGATGACTCGACTCAAAACCTTCCTCAATTCCATTTATTCAGCGAATTCATTGTAAGATATATATATAACAACACGTAGGACCCTCCCTGTATGGGTGGCCCAGACCACATGGTAAATCACAAATCCAATATGACAGTGAAACAACTGGGAAAACGATTGTTAAACACAGCACCAGTGAACATATTTACACGGAAAAAAATAAATGTATATAGGTCCACGAATCACAATATACTGTACATGCATCGTGATTCTCGTATATAACCTCATTGCTCGTTGCATTTTTGAACTTGCGGTGATTGCGATACTATCGTCTGGAACCAGTGTTTCGTGGACAGGAAATTCGTTTCAAATACTGAAAATATGATGGGAATTTGCGTGTGTGCTCCAAAATGCTTTCCTAATGCTCCATCAGTCTCCAACAACAACCAGACCAATCTGTGTTTTTGATGCACCAAGCATGAAAGTTATACTAACGGGCTAAAGTTTGAGGTTAGAAGGAAGTAGTTAATTTTTCCTATCTCTCATAATGTTAAATCAAACGAATTCATTAAATGAAACCTAATTTACTGAAACCAGAACAAAATCCCAGACATTAAGTTCAATAACAAAAGGTCGGTGATCACATAGACTGTATGAAAACGCGGAATCGACCAGTCCCAAGTTCACTGAAACAGGCCCGAAATGGGGTGCCCGATTTTAATACCTCAGAGAGTAAGACCATATTGAAGGGGTAGGGGTATGTATAATGTCACACTCAATGCTATTTCACTCATATGGTGGCAGCCGGTTTGGTAAGTGGAGGAAGCCAGAGTACCCGGAGGGAACCACTGCCCATCGGCAAGTACTTGGCAAACTTTCACACATGCACCAGCACGGCTCGACCGCGAGCCCGTTCAGCGGTGTGAGGCTAGCGTTCACTAGGGAAGCCTAAGACCACTCGGCCACCTATACTGGATTTTCTCATCACCCGGAGAAATTACGTCAAATTCACAGACAATCATTGGGCGATTTTCAGCTAACAGCACAGGGGCACAGTTATTTTTCTGAATTACAAAAACTCACACGTGTTGTTTCATATAATCTGACCATTTGTGTGATACTGGGATGTCCACGTTTATAAACGAAGTATTTCCCGTTTAACAAGTTAAGTTCATAAAGTTTCCAGTTTGCGACATTCACGCACATGATCGTGGTGGTGTTTTACTGTACCTACTGTTGTATGTTGCATACAACCTGTGTTCCCAGGCACAAAGCTAGCACAGACGATAAAAATAGCATGTATATCCTCCTTCACTGGATTTGAAGGAAACTATAGATAACCCTTACGGCACGTCATATTCAGACCTATACCGATATAACAATGAAGCGAGCCTTCTCTCTCGTCGACCTTAAGAAAAGAGAGATGATTGCTATTACGACATTGTAAACCATTCCTTTATGGACAGTAATATTCCAGTGGAAGCTGCATATGGCATATAAATATCTTGCCTAGTAGCATTTGCTAGATCCCTTGTAAAATGTTATTATTTTAATCAACGTCAACAGTATTGCAGAAACTTACAGAACAGTGCTATAGCGCCAAGAGCCTTCACTCAAAGTTTCTCGAATTGGCGATACATATCGCATGATGATAGTAGAATACGATCGTTGCTTGCGAGATTTGTGGCGTTAAGTGTCGTAACTTGTGTCTTATTCCGTTCAAACCGGGACTAGGAGCCGAATGAACCCACGTATTTAAACGGTCACGTGTGTATTTCACTCTGGCTCTCATACCTCATGTTTTACCGAGTGACAGTGACTAGATCGAACGTGAGATCATTGCACGCTATTTAAATCCAAGCTTGAGTCTTATCTCATGAAAGTGTAACCTGTTCTAAATCTAGTATCATATATGTGTTATGCATTAACTTGTCCTGGGGTTTTTCTTCTTTTCTTGTCTCAAATACCTTCAGCTACCGTGTCTTTACTATTGTTTTCGAAACCTTTGGGGTTTTATTCTAGCCAATGTGTTCTGAACTTATATCTTTGTAATGTTAGTATATAATTATTGGTGAATAAATATCTATCTATTTATCTCTGTCAACATATACAATGGTGAAGGCCGAATCCAAAGCATACCACTGGATTCATGCCAATGTAACCCCACATCGAATGTAGTTTCGCTATCTTTGGGTAGTGCTTGTTCTGTTCTCCAGTCTATTCGTAATATATGAATACATAATTCTGTGTGAAGATGGCTATTTTAACCACACACCGGCAAAGTTGCACTTCATGTGAATCATATGTGAGTTAGTACATCATCTCAAACAGAAAGGGGGCTTATTTTAGGATGAACCTCAACCTACGGTATAGAAAATGTTCATTGTGATTTTTTGTTAGACCTGCGATAGATGCATCATTCTATGGTGGAGGCCAGTTTGAAACATGGGTAGAAAGTGTCTTAGAGGCAATTATAGCGGATCAGGGAACATGTCAAAAAATAGGGCGTAGGGGTAACATATGGCAACATATTTCCACTTCTACTGCTTTTATGTTACATGTGAGGTATCATTATGAAGGTATATGTATGGGCTGTCACTTGATGGAAGATTTGTTTTGATTGGTTAAAGCCTTCTGTTATGTAGGTCAGTAGTTCATAGCCGTTATTTAGAATCCATATTGTCAGCTTGTAAACTTTTTGGTTGTCAAGATGTTGATATTGGTTAGGGCGACCGGGCAACCTTACATGTACCCAGAACTAGCTTGCGAGTTCGCTGCTGGATCTTTACAGCAGTCTGAAAGAAGTTCATAGCCCTGTATCTTTTGCCTCAAGAAATTCCATCAAAAAAGTCGTCATCAAGTTGTTACGAAGTTGAAGATTTTATTCCAGACTTCTGACATCAAAGGTGGTACAGACGATGGCCAAATGACAAACAAAGACAGCTCCTAAACGTTAAATTTAGACCTAAAGTTTCTGATACATTTCCTCGAGACGGAGTTCCAAAATTGTCTGCTCTAGGTAAATCAGGCTGTATATTTATACCATCGACTGACCGATACACCAACCTATTTTTCAGTACTGTTTGGACTATTCAAATCATGAACATGCAATTTCGTAAACACAAAAGAAAACATTACGGGAGTATCAAGTACACTCACAGCATGTTAAATGATGAGAACTGGGAAACAGATTTGTGAATTAGGTCAAAAACATCCCTCCATATTTTTAACGACGCAAATAGGACACTGGAGTGTCAAACAAATCAAAACATTTACCGGGTATTACGACCCGCCATAGCTATAATATGCAACGTAAAAAACCCATACAGGCAGGCATCATATATGACATCAAGACTATGCAATATTTAATATTCCATCAATAACTTGTAGAAAACCAATTATCATAAGATGCTAATATCTTACAAGCTGTGTACACTGGAGTGAGTGAATAGAATTTGTGGTCGCTTTCAGCAATATTTCAGCTATATCGCGACGAACCAACTAAGCACCACCCAGTCAAGTTGCGTTCCTGCTACTTCAAAGAAGAAATCTTTGAAGTAGCATGGAACCAGACACCCTCCATCCACCCTATAAAACACTGAGGACAACACACAAGACACGGACAGGACGCTTACATGGTGCAATAAAAACAAGTGATATTACAGTATCAGACGTCACGTTAGTTCCTGTTGCTTCTCATCAAAATGCATTGAAGCAACAGGAACCAATGTAAAACAATAACAGCTGTAGATTCTCTGCAGACCATTCGCAAGATTTTGACGAAATAATTTTGTCATCTGCTTTCAACTACTTCTACTTCTACTCTTTGGCTCATGTACTGTTCTGTGGAATTGATTTCCCATGAGAAGTCATTATGATTTGTTAAGGATAATCCATTGATTCGGTCGAAAGGTCACAGCATCGCATAAAGTACATGCTCTGGGTAGGCATAACACATTCCATGATCTTCTACTATCTAAACTGCCTCGGATATTGTAAACAAGACAGAAATTGTGAATTTAGGGTATATTTAACGAGCGCTTAAGTACAGTACATTATATAGGACAATATGTCACCGAATTTAATTTAAAGCAAGAAGACGTGTAGATGTCTTAGTCTGTGCCCTGCAAGGCAAAGTATATAACAAAAATGACCGGTTTATCCAGAAGCATTTGGTAAAAATCTTTCATCATATTCCTAGAAGTAGTTCATCTCCAGAACATCTTCATAACTCTCAACAGTTCGGAATTGATGCGCTGGGGTAAATTATGTAGGTCAGTACCGGTAGGTCATCAACCCATTCTACAGCGTTTATTTTTACAAGTTGACCCTACCGGGCCTGGGGGGGCACTTTCCGCCCCCCACCCTGTTGGTTTTTTGCTCCTATCTCCGGAACGACACACAATTGAGAGCTGAAACTCCGTAACTTTTTAGATTATCATATCGGGGTCTCATTCTGAGCCTATTTGCATGACCCCCGACCAGAGGATCATGGGTAAATTCAAAATGGCGGCCATGTGGTGTACCAGAAAAGTGATATTTTCGTCATATTTCTTCAAATTTTTGGCCTTTCTGTGTGGAAAAGTGGATGAAACCTATTTTATTTCATATCAGAGTATTATTTACTAATTTGTCATTCAGTTTTAGCGAAGAAAATACAAGAATAAAAAAATCGAAAATTCTGACCGAAAAATCGTCAAAAATGCTCTTTTTGAAAATGACGTCACAGTGACGTCATCATAGCAGCCATCTTGAATTTTCACATTTTCCTGTAGATCTGGACCCAAAGATATAATGTGGTAAGTTTCAGCCCTCTAGCCTTAACGATAGCGAAAATATATGGGGGTGCTTTGCGCCCCTCCCCAGGCTGCGGTACACCCCAAATCCAGGCCAGATAGGGTTAATGACATCTGCATAAAATAAATATTGTGGACTATCTGTTGGTGATGTACCAGTATGTAGTATGATATTCTCATATATTTGTCTGACATGGTTTCCTCTGCATAATATTCTGGCATAAAATCAACACGGATTTCTAAAGCAAATATCGAGTACATCATTCCCAGACTGTTTATAACTGTTGGTTTGTTTTCGACTGAAGTGAAAACGTAGAAAGGTTTCTAAAATGGGACTTATATTTCCCAACTACATCTATACGGTCTCTCTTGGGGTTTTTTTATATCTAAGTTTAGTAAAATGGTGTGTTCTTGTGCATTATGACTTGAACGAGTGAGTAGTATGGTTTAACGTCGTTTTCAATCTTGTTTCAGTCATATCACGACGATGCCTACATGTGCCAGAACACGAGAGTGCTCACAGTTCCTATTACTGATCAGTCCAGCGAGTACAGCAGCCGGTCACCCATCCAAGTATTGACCGAGCTTAACGAACATTTGTTGAGTGATATATGTATAGAATAATACCTCAAGCGGAACTCACTTCTTCCCCTTATTGGGTCCGGGGGTTTCTGTCTCTCGAAATGTTATTCAATCTAGATGTAAAATGGTGTTTTCATTATATTTTTTTCGATTTGTGAAAACTTTTTACAGGAGTCATGGGCCTGCTCAATTTTTTTTCAAAACTACACTGTCCGAAGGATTGGTTCAGATTGACCAGATATTTGGGGGTATAGACATGGCGGACTCAAAGAGTTTGAGTCAAATTCCTTTTTGACCCAAACATTTTAGGTCCTTTTTGGGTACGTCACGTCTATTTCCAAAAATGACAATGTGGATATAAAACGGGATAGGCTCAGCCCTCATTTTTAATTTTTAAACTTCATAAGACTTATGCAGACGTCCCTCCGGGAATGTTCAATTCAGTGCAGTGCTTTACTGTCTGGGTTGACCAGTGTCCAGGGTAATAGGAACTGTGAGCACTCTCGTGTTCTGTCACATGTAGGCACCTCCGTGATATGACTGAAACAAGGTTGAAAACGGCGTTAAACCCTACTACTCACTCAATCACTCGTCCAAGTCATAATGCACAAGAACACACCATTTTACTAAATTTAGAGATAAAAAAACAGTTATCAATAGTCTGGGAATGATGTACTCGATATTTGCTTAAGAAATCCATGTTGATGTCCAGAATATTATATATATGTAAACTATTCTCTTCGAAACATTGTCAAAACTATATACTAGATCTAAATCTACTGTTCACTATATTTAGTATCACTTCAGTTTTTCTTTTTTCTTCTGCACATGTGTAGTTGTGATCTCCTGCCCGGAGACTGTGTTCATGTGATGCCCCTTACAACATTCATAAAAAAAGTATCGTTCTTCTGTCTGACAGTCATAAACATATTTACAATGCACGGTAGCTTGTGCATTTAACTTGATAATGTGAACATTATCGCAGTAAAGTTGATCTTTCCAATTTCTTTTAAAATTTGCCTTTCCATTCTATTTTATCCGGTATCATTTGTTACGGCGGGAAGGGTCATTCTCCACGGTCCATTCTCCACACCCGATGTTGATCAGATCTATCGTTGTTCAGATCAGGCAGTTCGTCTTTGAGCAGTGATTGTGGTTAAGTTTATTATTTATCACAGATGAGTTCTTTTCAAAGCTTACTTCTCTATAATGTAGACAAATTCGTAATTATCTGATAATCAAAGTTGTGCGTCAACAACCTGACTGTGTGGGGAGTGATAGCACACCGACAGGCGACAGTGACCGTCCAGTCTTGAAGAAGATTTTTTTGCAGGAAATAAATGACGGTGGAGTTGATATATCTGGGGGTGTTAAAAGCGAAACAGTCTTGGAGCTGAAGCAATCTTGAGTTGGTCTATTTTGCTGAAAACGGGAGTTGAAACAGGTATTGAAAACAGGAGTTTGAAACAGGTGTTGAAACAGGTGTTGAACTGAAAGAAAAAATTTGAACCATACACAGTAAACTACTGCATATAACAAAATGGGAGTTTCTTTGGAACAGCATCGGCAAACATAATATTATTTGCCACTCTATACAAAGTAAGTTATCACAGCTTATGCTTCCAATTATCTATGCATTTCTGCATTACTATATCTTAAACGCCACAGTGAATACGATTCAAGTAAACCCGACACCAGTACTTTAAGTACTTTGATTTCTCCTGCAATCAATAGACCCCCTGTTCTTGAAAATCTTCCACTGCGCTGCAACCCTGTCAAACCCAGATTAGACCTCGTATCAACATCTCTGGACGCTGAATCCCCATACGAGCACATTCCAAGCGATCTCTTATACTAATAGTTCTCCGATTATCATAACCTAATTTATATAATAGTCTACATGTATGTACAAATAAATTGTTGGTCACTAGACTCAGTGCCCGATATCACAACATCATCCTGTGATTTTAAATCCCTGATGAATAGATATCATAACTCACGCGTATATGGAATACCATCACATGATAGACTCTTGGCCGAAATCCTCTTACAATCCATCCAGAACAACCCAATGAGCCAATATATCCTAAAAGCCTTCATCACAGACCATGTTTTCAGGATATAAAGTGTATAAATTGCCAGAGAAGAAAAGATGATTGGTTGATCTATTTGATTATGTTTTCGTTTTCAAGAAACTTTTTTTAAAGCTGTTACGTTATTGTGAAATCGACTAACTTAGAAGGAACCAGTTACTTATTTCCTAGGATTTCACGATGACAATCCAGGAGGTCACTCTGGCTACATTCACGTTCAGGTGATCAGCAGAAAAGCCAAAGAAGCTCTAACTCTGGGAGTCAATGTGACTCGTACATGTGGCCTGACAGGAATACACAATAACAGTCATTGAAATTCCGATCACGGATATAACATCACGAATCTCCGCCAAAAAAATCAGTCCAAAAAGACATTTTGCAGATAGGTTAACTTATCAAGTAACTGTTTATATGATCTAGCATCTGGTTAAAGGTCTGCAATTTGTCTTCAGTGTAGTCATTTATGAATTGTATTAGAAAGGGACAAGGGAATTCTCGGGTTAGAATGTTACGTGCCGAGGGAAGCTTTCCTGCAGAGTCATATGGTTGCTTTTTGTCGCCAGACGTCAATTTTTCCCACGTCTTGCATATCGCTCCAATTTATTACCTGTATATGGTAGGATTCTGTTGGTGGACGGTTTATTATTTTGGTCGGGCATTACAGGTTAGTTTTTCTGTGTATTCTTGCATTTACCATGATGTCAGAATGTTAGATGCCGAGAGATGCTTTCCTGTAGTGTCATATGGTGGCATTTTAGTCGTCAGACGTCGCCAATTTTTCCCACCTCATGCATATCGCTCCAATTTCACAGATTTCACTGCTGCCATACAGATTTCTCTTTGACATATGTGGGTGGAGCTCAACATTTTTAACCATTTTCTCGCGGAACACAGAATACAAAACACTAAATCTGACAAAATTTTACAAAAATAGTAAATCTAGCAGCGATTTGATAGTAAGTGTGGATGTTAACTGGCACAGTCGACTATAAACACCGCCACTTTCGATCACTGAAATTAACTGCATGAATCAAATAATATAATGCGAAATACATTGTTTGACATGCAATGTAGGTCAATGTAATTAATCGCATCTGTCAAAGCGTTGTACAGATCCGATCAGCTTAATCTTCCAATTAGTGAACAGCGTTTACGCACCGATAGCGCGCCGACATGCTGGCCTAATCACCAAGACTTATTACACCCCCCATGATGTGACCCTTGCCGCCACGCGCCGGTAGAATATAGTCCGGTCAAACCACTGAACCATTGTGAGCATGTCGGCGGTAAACAAAGGCTCCCCGTTGGCGCGCTTGGCGGATTGCACGCTAACAGCCGTCACCGCTTATAACTGAATTGTTTTCAAAGAGTTCCACTCTGGCGGTGTACGGCAAGAACACAATCTATTCTACAGTTTAAATTACTGGCTAAGTAATTAAAAAAATATATAAACGATTTGACTTCTTCAATAAGAATGCTGTAAATGATTATCTATCATTTTTTTGTCTTGTGAACATTCGGTTGAGACTATGAATTAACAAAAAGTTTCGCCAAAGATAGCTTTAAGTATGCATAAATATATTATCAGAATTCATAAAACGTTGGTGTGTGCAAATTGCGAAGGCCGCCTCCTCTTTCAGAACGGCCAGTAAAACGGTTGAACGTAACATTTCAAATGAATACAGCTTCGTATAAATTCAGACACACGGGCGAGTCGAGGTCATAATCGGGGCAACATGCAGTGCTCGGTCAGACTATTTGTCTCTTTGGCTTGTCTTGTTACAACCGCCTAACCAAAATATACACAGAAACTCAAAATATCAATTAGCCCGTTACAGAGAATGACAAATACCGTACTTGTATATGCTCTTTATTCGTTATCGCCCGACTGTTAAAGGTTGCACACAAAACTTCCGATGAGGAAATAAGAATTAACAAGTATTTATGGCCCACACATCCATCGTTCCAGCTAAATAACAAAAAAGAAACAATAACAGAGATTTCTACCTAAACAATAAGTTAATGCCATTTCATTTCTTTTCAAATGAGACAGACGCGCATTTTGTTGGACGAAAGCGGGATATCGCTTTACCCCGTCAGAGAGAGAATGCACTGTTATGTTTATATTCTCCACTTGTTTACGCCAAACTTAAAGAGATGATTAATCTTTACAGTGTTGTTTTCTTGCTGACAATATAACATCCGTTATACTGTTCGACAGGAAGTATACATTAACACATATGAAATGTTGGCCATTGTCTGACCGTGCTGATAGCGCGCGGCCTGTGTTCAATCATGTCGACGGACTACATTCAACAGAGTTAGAACAATGGCCAGCCGATAATCATGGGCATTGGCGCGCTATACCTTTGTGTTGGTGCACTTCGTTTGCGCGCCGTTGGTGCGCTAACACTAACCTTTCAGCTGGTCTGAAGTGTAGCAATCATGCCAAATCAGCACTACAACTTGCTGATATATCAAATTCAACATTGCGAAACACGCATTTTCCAGTTCTGCAAGCCCCTCACCCGGATCCCCGGCTTACCCGACAGACCCAAGTTGGTTATCAGTTGATCCTGAAGCACAACGTTAATTGTAAACTCAAAGTGATGATGTGACCTTCTGGCCCAATCAATGGAGTATCCCTAACAAATCATAATGACTTTCCTCATGGGAAAGCAATTTCACAGAACATCACATGAGCCATAGTTGTCGTTTCATCTGAGTATTAGCTAGCGAAATTACTACATACCAATAATTGAGCTTTGTAGACGGACTGGTGACCTACTGACCTATATAACTGGTACCTATCCGTAATACTGAATGTGTCTTAATCATGTAGAACATAGCCCATACACATTCCTTCACACTGATATCTTAATTGCAATATTTGATTATTAGATTTCAGAAGACGTCTGATATGGGACCATTCCCCTGCATTTCATGTTTATACAAAATTAGGTCGATCTGTGAACAATCTTAGGAAGAAGCAGTTGAAGGCAGATGACGAAATTATCTTGCCAAGAACTGGTGCATTGTTTGTAGAGAATCTACATCTGTTGTTTTTTTATATTGGTGCCTTTTCCCGTGTACACAGCTGACAATATGGAACAAATACCCTAATTTTCATTCTAAAATAAAGATAATGGTCTAAGGGCCTACTTAAAACAGGCTTTGACCAAGGTGGTAGCCCATACACATACCTTCATAATGGTACCTTACCTGTAACATAAACAGTAGTAGAAGTTGTAAATATATTGTCATATGTTACCCCTACCCCGTAATTTTCGGGAGTGTTGACGCCTTCCCTGATCCGCTATAAGCGCCTCTAGCACATTACCTACCCGTGTTTCAGATTGACCCCCACCCTAGAAGGATGCGTCTATGTATGGTCTAACAAAAAATCACTATGAATTTTTTTTTGTACTGTGGGTTGAGGTTTGATGCTGAAAGTGGACTTGGGGTGATGGACTAACTTATTCTCTAGCATCAGACACGCATATGAGAAACTTGATTATCTAATCCCACCAAGCTTGGGAGACCATTATTCACCCCTACCAAACTATATACCCTTCCTCCAAAATGACACAACAGTGAGAGGTAACACACTGTCAATTTGTGGATTATAATAGTAGAGTCATTCTGAGTCAACTTGCATAACTCCCGAGCAGAGGATCATGAGTAAATTCGCAATGGCGGCCACGTGGAGGATACCAAAAAAGTAATGTTTTCATTTTCTTTTCTACGTGTTTTTTATTGTCTCCAAATATAAGTAAGCAAAAAGTATTATTTTATTTCACATCAGATTATTATTTACTAAATTATCAGGTAGTTTGGAGAAGAAAACGCATTAATAAAAAGTTCGAAAAATCGGACAAAAAGACCGTTCGAAAATGTCATTTTGAAGATGACGTCAATGTTGGAAGTTTTTTACATTTTCTAGTAGAGCTTGTCCCAAGGGTATAGTCTAGCTTAAGGGATAATAGAACTATTTAGGTGTGGAGGGGGATGAAGTCCAGCCCAGGCCATGACAGGTCTCAAATCGCTCAGGCCAGATGGGGTTAAAGATTATATACCTGCATTTGAAGCACAGCAAGTTGAATGAAAATCATTTCCACCGTCTGAACGGAGTTTACTCAAAGATGAATGAGTATGAATTCAGTTTACAGGGGAAATTCAGAAATAATCGCCGTCTACAACATTGGTGAAATTTAAGTTACTGGGAGGTGTCATTTTTTTTCGGATTCAGCATGTGACAGATGTCTATGTCAGTTTATAATGCTTCACTGGCAAGTGAACAGATACAAATACATGTGTGATAATATAATCTGTATTAAAATTTTTGTCAGTTCACTTAATAATAATAGTAATAATAGTAGTAAAATAGTTATATAAATCTGATATAAAAGACAATACTTCTGATAACATGAATACACCAAGATTTCTACTTACTACCATTTCACTAACATATGTTCTTATATTTCAGAGAGCCACACCTTAGAGTTCATCACTGTGGGAGGAGAGGAGTATATCAGGCTACCCAAGCCGTGTAACCTCCTTGAACACCTGTGTCCCGTTTCGTGTTACATGCAGTCGAAGAAATTAGAGGGTGGATTTAATTGTATTCATTGCTACTGCTCTGCGCTGGTGGGCTGATATTTGGTGGGCTGATATATATTCGCGCAGCATGACATTCCTGTCAAATTGTTCTACGAATATTCCCCGGAAAAATATGCATATTGTAATTACAATCATCGAGGCAGAAAGGGTGTGAAAAAAAATTCTATCCTGAAATACACGAATAATGTATTCAACTTAAATTTCAAGTTTTGTTTTTGACAATTATGACTGATACCAACTTACAAGATATGCATTTATTTCAGAAGCAAATGAATTAGATAGTGACACAGACATTTAGATTAGATAGTGACACAGATATTTAGATTAGATAGTGACACAGGCATTTAGATTAGATAGTGACACAGCAACATTGTATTTTCCGGTAACAAAAGAAGAAGGTAGGCCTAATTGCTTTCGTTAACAAAACTTGGACACTTTGCTGTTGTCAAGTTCGGTGTGGGACAGGGTCCGTTGTACAATATCCGTAACTAAACTGTAATGGTTCCATGCTGGTCTGCAGTTATTAAATTTGACGAATGAATGTGTAGAATTTATGCACAGAGTAAGTGCTGACATGACTTTCCTGACTTATGCGCAATTCAAGTGTTTCTGCTTATCGGCAATATTGAGTCTGTTCATGCAAAAGATTCACGGGGAACACATGAATTTTATAGAAATTTCATTCTGTATTTATTCATTCTAAGAATACAGCGTCTTCCACAAAGATTACATTTCTTTCGAAAAAAATCAACATTCTTCGCGAAAAGGTTCGTCATTACGCTTGTGACCGCTGTTGGCAAAAGGAAAACATAGAAATTATTCATTCAAAGTGGAAATCAGGATTACCATACCAGTTTTCGCAGCATTAATAATCATAGATCGAAAATAACACATGGAAAATCATGGATTCGACGTGAGAATAAGCCCTTTATGTAAACGTTCAATATGATGATCCACCTGGACTATCAGTGATTCCTTTAAAGTCAAGCGAAGGTGCATATATCCCTCACAGCAACGCCGATATTAGATTATACAAAGCTAAGAGATCGTCTTATAACGTTTGGTGAAACGCAATACACGTGCTTTGAAACTCGACATCGCCGCCAGTTACAATACAGACAGAACAGGAAATTTTCCAGACCACATAATATTTCATATGGCGATATTTTGATATTTTTGAGTTCATTTACTTTAGGATTAATCGTATAATTTATTCAACCTTTCACAGATCTATTTTGATCTACGTGAAGAAGGATTGTTACGGCTATATGGAAGCAAGCACACTCCGCCTTTCTGCTATAGCAGAAAGACTGTTATTATTCCATACTGATCCATGTAGCTTTTGTCGGGGCTTGCATGGGAAGCTGTCCAACTGCAGAGTGAGGCGCGGGATACTACCGGTAATGAACGCTCAGGGCGTGAAATGAGTGAGTGAGTGAGCTAAGTTTTAACACCGCTTTCAACAATATCGCGACGAACCAACAAGGCATCACCCAGCCAAGTTGTGTTCCTGTTACTTCAAAGAAGCAAATCCCGCCATCCACCCAATGAAACAGACAGAACAGCATAGCCTACAAGATACAGACTGGACGCTTACATTGTTGGAAAGTGCAATTACTGCTAGACACCACATTATCATATCCCGTTGCTTCTCAGCGAAACGCATTGGAGCAACAGGAACCTGTGCCCACCAGGTACACACCAACCACCCACATCAAGCGTGAAATTGCATTCTGTAAATGGCTAAATAATTTACATACAAAAATGTTCACAAGGCTAGCGCTTACTTTAGGGTGTGTTGAAGATGAAGTTGTGGGAGAGTGCAGTAAATTATATTAGTCATTTTCCACCACAACAAAAAAATACTGACAGTGAAACTGGCACTTTGCCTTACAATATCTATAACATCATTTTCCCTATGAATGAACATACATCTGTGGATGAAACATATCCTAGACACAGGGAGCTTGACTGAAAATATTTATGGGGAGGGAGGGGGGTACCATTGGCCAGAACAGGTCCAAAAAATCCTAGGCCAGATACGATTAAAAGTTATCAACTCCATTGCGCAACTCGATGAAGCAGCATTGCGACTGGATTGGAAGAGATATAGAAAATTACATTGCTTTGTTTAAAACAGTTTGTTTTTGTAATCCTGTTGAGAAACAAAGTTTGGACGGATGGATTGCCGCAGGTGTCATGGACGTCAGGACAACGGAAGCATTAATCAGTGATATGCGTTTAGGCGATACGTGTTCCTGCCAATGTTTATGTTCGTACATTCTCCAGTCTATATGTGCAATTGTGTAGGTATGGCAAAGCTATCTAGCATTGCTTTTAAAACCATACAACGGATTTATTTGACTGGTTTCTATTTGAATTTAATTTTTGGCATGAAAAGTACCGATATAGGTCTAGCAATAATAATGCACTATGTCGAGAGCCCCGTTTGAGGTTGAGTGCTCAGGAACCCGCTTCATTTAAGACAACGGATGTTCAAATGTGTTGTTGCATTTATGGACGACGGCTGAATATGGAATGTCGGGTCTGACGCTTGCTATTCCAGAGACATTCCGGCGCATGCGAAGAACGTGGTGATGACCATTGAATTGGTCTCGTTACAGCAGCTGTCAAATTCGTTCCAATCATGTCTCAAACGAAAAGATATCTGGTGATAAACCGCCGCCTTATAAGCATGCATGATCTATCTATGCTTCATATATAGGACCATTCCTCAGCACATGGACTTAAGGCCAAAATCGCACCATCACAACTTTGTGGTTCGTCCTCAACGGGCTGTATTGCAACTTATATCATTCTTTGTCGTACGTGTCCACCTTAACTACATGTGTTGGCAATCGTTAATATATCAATTTTGATTATGTCAGACTGACTGGTTCTTCTGTCTGAAGATGAAGTAACACCTACTGTTGGGGTCTGTTTAACAGAGAGCATATTATTGTAACATGCTGGTGGAACGGCTATTCTATACATGAACCGACGTGAAATACTGGCGCCTACTCTAAGTGAAATAGTTCGTTATAATCTCTGTTTGCATATACCACCATCAAACCTTTGTTAACTCTTAAAATAGCATCGAAACTCGAGTGATCAGTACATGACGCAGAATTACAGCCAAGGGTAGCTCTGTTTGATCTACTGTGTTCGTTGAGAGGTCAGAGGCATACTGGTACTCACCTTGAAATTAGGTTTGACGCGGATGGCCCCAACTCGACACTGATTAGATTTGAACTGATCGATAACCCAGAGATCAATAAGTTAGCGGCACCGAAAAGTAGATCGGCGAGAGGAAGCCGTAGCTGTTTTGAATGAAGAACCAGAGTTACTGTCTGATTTACGAGATTGTCTCTCTGAAGTAATCGAGATATTCTCACACCAACAATTTACCCGTGTTCTCATTGCAATACAATACCCATCTTCTTTATTGTCGGAGATAGTTTAGCAAAATCGGCGGGGCGAGCCAGTCAGTCTAACATAATCAAATTTGATAGATTAACGATTACCAACAGCATAATTATTCACATATAGTTAAGGTAGAGACCGACACCTCAGAAAGAAGTCCTAATACTTTTCAACGAGATAATACCCTTACAAACATAAACGTGGGCATTGCGTAGGGAAAGTGTGGGGTATTGGTGGGCGCGTGGGGTTCGTGTGGGGCGAAGCGTGGTTTGGAACTTTCCTCGTGGGGATAACGTAGGGTTTGTGTGGGGGCAGCTGTCCACGGTTATGCAAATTTAGCATAAATATGGGGATTATGTAGGGCGGACGTGGGGATTATGACGGGTGAATGGGCGAGAATTCAAAGTCCGCGTGGGGATGATGTAGGGCATACCTTTATCTGCTACATATTCAAAGTGTAACGTGGGGTTGGTGTAGGGAAAATGAACTTCGGAGTTAATCGACTGAGTTGTTTGTAGGGATTAGGTGGGGTGGATTTTTTCCAGCGCTCGTAGACAAAGTCCAATGTAGGGAATGTGTCGGGCTGTGGGGATGATGTAGGGCAAAATGCTCGCCGTTTTTATAGCTTAAGATAAACGTGGGGATTTTGTTGGGCAAGCATTCTTCCATGCATAGCCTAAGACGATAGTGGGGTTGAAGCGGGGCGATATTTTATTTGCACATATAGTGTGAGATAAATGTGAGGATCATGCAGGCAGACTGTGAACTCTGTTTTCTTAAAACAGTAAAGATTTTGGGCCAGTTTCAGTTCAGTAGCGTCGACAAGACGGGTCCGTCACCCCACACAGTCAGAAAAAAGGTGATGGGCCATCACCTTTTGGGGGTGATGCGGTCTGGTCATCACCGTTTTAGGGTGATGAAAAGATGATGAAACCAGGCCATCACCATAAAAGGGTGATGAGATCCAGTCATCACCCTTTTAGGGTGATGAACGACGAGTGGCCATCCTTGGTCATCACCCTAAAAAGGTGATATTCTGACCAAATTGTCATTTTCTGTTCATTTGCCACTTTGATCAAAAGCAATCTAGTGTTGCAATGCCACTTTTTATAAGCTGTGACATACATCAAATATCGTTTTGAATCAAGGTCTTAGGTGTCATTTTAGCCTCCGGATATATATATAGTCCCAACCTAAGCTTTTTATATGGAAGCCTGCCCCGGCGAATTTCGTTAAAAATCTCGACAAATCTTGGTACGCGTGTACAAGTAAACATCGCAAGAAATAGCTGAAGATAATGATATCATTTATGAAAATAATTCATGGCATTCATATTTTCATGATCCTATAATACTGAGATGAAAATATGTATTTAGGTTTTCATTCTATGGATGCGTTTGCAAAGGAAAATTATCAAAACCTATACTGTCGGGAATATCGCGAAAAATTCGCGTCAAATCGGCACCATCTTTTTCCATTAATATTACAAGGATGCTGCTAAAGAAATAGAAATGATATTTTAGTTCATGATCCTATAATACTAGACAAGAAATTTATGCATTTATTATTAAAAATTTTATTTTACGGAAGCCTTTTCAAGTAAAGTGTCGGTATCGCGGAAAATTTTTGGCGAATTGACACCATCTTTTTCGATAAATATTACAAGAAACCAGCTAAAGATACAGCAAAAATACTTATATTTTCATGATCCTATAATACTCGAGATGAAACATAAGCAGTTAGATTTTTATTTTATGGATGCGTTTTCATAGTAAGTTACCGGTATTGAAACCTGCATGGTGTCGATTTATCGCGGAAAAATCGCGACGAATACAAGCTAACTTTTCTTGTAAACATCACAAGAAGAACAAAAAATTTACAAAAACGTTTATATATTCATGATCCTATAATACTCGAAATGAATTTTTTGGATGCATTTTCAATGAAAGTTATTAAAACGTTTTGTGTCGGTGTATCCCGTCGAATCGACACCATGCATCTTTTACGGTAAACTTCTCGTCGTGAGGTGAAAGAAATGTGTAACAAAAGATATATTTTTGAAACGGGTATCTGTACAGGTTTAAAAATAACTAAACAGAATCAAATATTGAAGAGATACAGGCAGAGTTATCAAGTGTTAGTTATCATCTCAGGCGTATCCCCCGTCATATTTTCGCAGAATGTAGGCCGTGCCCACTGCCCTATAGGACTAGGTTTAAAGATTGCTAGAATGTCAATTCACTGATCATATGTCATAAGAATATTTTTTAATGCAATGCATGAATATAAGTTCTGTGTCTAATGTATCGCATCCATAAATTTCCTCCGATATATAACGCTAAATTACGACTTTTAATGTGAGCCGTCTTTGGCCATTGCCTATTAATTTGCATGTTAATCGAGTTGTCTTCCTTCATACCAAGAACTTTCTGCAAGCAAGTTTGCGCGCGCAACACCGGAAGTGGAGCCCGATTGTAAACATTGGCAAGCCATGTTATTCGTGACTTTTCTTCACCAAGACGTTAAGATGGCGAATAAATACGAAGAATGGACGCCGAAAGACCTAAAGGATGAACTGAGGAAACGGAAAGCTAAACTATCGGGAAGAAAACATGAATTAGTCGAGCGGTAAGGTGTTTTGATTTACATGTCAAATCGTATACCTATTGACGTGCACCCCATTTTCGTGGCCTGCGAACTTTTCGTTTAATTTACTGTTATGGGTGCATTCGACACCTAAATGATGTGCGGTTAAAATAGACATGGGTTCGGGTCTTCGGCCTGTGAAAGTATATATTTTCTGAATGGGCACACCCATGCCATTATTCCAGGAGACAAGTGAGCTATTCAAATTGAAAAGGAAAGACGTGCAATCCTCCTTAAACCTTCTTCAACTTTTCTGGAAAACTCCATAAAATGTACGAAAATGTGCCAAATTCGACCCACCATCCAGAGAAAACAAACGAAATGATTTTCCTGACAGACTTCTGAAAGTTTCTCCGTCCAACGGGCATTTTAAAAGCGGAAATAAACAGGGGGTCGACCTACTCGTTTGTTGTAAAGTTTTCTCGCCATAAGGGAATCATCATTTTCGTTCCCCGAAAAAGTGAGGATTTTGTCCTGCCAGATATTCAATTCCGGAAACGATTAACTCTGTAGAGGCGCGTAGATGTGATAAGCAAGCAATTGTTATATCCTCGTTTGAAGAAATGGTTACGTCCAGCAGGTTGATACTATAGATATCAGCTAGTAGAAAGGAAGAAGAATTACCATGCTGTCAAAAACAGGCGACCTTCCTTATTATGAAATTAGGGAGGGGCCATTTGTGCGAAACCGTGGCCTAGTGTGGAGTGCACCCTATGACCTAAAAAAAGGAATGTTTATTTCCGATTTATTTAAAAGTTTCTGTCCCTAAAACGGGATGGATATTCAGACAGCTGGTGAAATCACCTGTTTTCAAACCAACACGATGATGTAGATACAGTCTGTGACCCACTTTCGAACCTTTCCCACTTCCGGGTCAGTTCAAGTTCACGCACTAGTTTTCGTGTGACACGAGGGAGATACACAAACGGCTGCTGTGGTCAATTTACAGGTAATCAATTCTCTTTTCAAATAACATTTAATTGTCAAGATCACATTCAATTTGGTAGATAAAATCTCATATATATTACAGTCGGCCTATCGCGGACTGACAGCAGTTTGCGCTTGCTGACGATGTGCCATTTCAAGTTTGCCGACATCTCCCAAAAGAACCAAAGCAAAATTTCGTCATCTTGTTGTCCAAAAACGAAGTGAAGATATCGAATGACCTACCATAAACAAAGCAAGTCGACAGTATTTCCGGGCGCTGAGCTATTCTACTGCACATTGGACATATCGTTTTCCTAGTTCCGGTTCACCTAAAATTGCGTGCGCTCACAGTGACCTGTCATGTTGTTTTTGTTGTTTGCTGGGAAAAGTATGAATATTTCCAGAACATAGCTAGCTGAAATTTAATACTTATATAATCCAGGCTTTTTTTACACAATACTGTTTATAACCATTAAAATAAAACGATGTTTTACCCTGCACGTATGTAACCGTGATCGAATGAGGGTCGGCTTCTTACGTCACATCAGAGTTGTCAGCGATTCAGTTAATTTATTCAAATTGGCAAATAAAGCTGTGTCCCGAACGAGAAATAATTGATAATGTGGAAAGTCTAATCTTAAGTGACCTAAAGCAGCGTCGGCTACGTTTGAAACAAGGCTATTTCTTGCGCTGTAAAACTTACCTTCACATACCTTATTGCTATCGTGTTCTCACGCGATTTCCTATTGCAACACATTACCACAGAAACAAAATAGTCCCTGTGCTCTCCAGTGCCCATGCGCGAGTACCCAGAATCCAATCTGTCCGACCACGTCACTTCCTTCTTTCCTCTACAAGTCGTAGTGGAAACACGTGTTCTCAAATTCGTCTGAAAAATCTTCGATCTACTTTTGAGTTTACCACGCATTACCTCGGAATTTACCTTGGATATTACCTCGGATTCTACCTGGGATTAATACCTTGGATTTTACTGTGATTCTGTGATTCTTGCATTACCTACCGGGCCTGGAAATCTCACCCGTCGGGAAGTATTCAAATCATCTCTGAATCAAATAAAATGGCTTCTATTGTTCTGTGGACCCGTTTTGGCTGGTCTGTGGTGTCGGGAGAAACTGGTTTGACCAGTTTGTACGAGAATGAGCTTTGTCCCGTCAACGTATTTCTGACAAAGAGAAATATCTTGTCGGTTCATGCGCTAGTGTATTTCTGTCGTCTCCCATCTGGCGGGGCCGAGAAATTGTATTGTTCTCCGTCTCGTCTTTAGAGTAACGGAGAGCCTTCTTTTCTTATGTCTTTTAAACGTAATTTCATGTTTATATGACGCCCCGTTTCACTTTATTGTTGTAATAAATATTCCGCCTCCAACTATTTCTGATTATGTGAAGTTTGTTACGGGTACAAAATGGCGTTCGTCATCCAGGTAAGATTGTACACGAGATGACCTTGATCGCATATGTTGTTCCCTACTTCCAATTTCAGATTATCGTATCCGGCGGCTGCATCGAACTCCACCTTGGTGCCGCCTCGTCATGCAGAAGATATTTCTACAACAATGCCGGAGAAATTGAGGAAAGATGTGCCTGCAATTTCTTCCGTTATTGCACCACTTCCGTAAGGTCGTCGGTTGTAATAACTCCTGTTTCCGGTTTGCTGTGTCTACTATTACCCTCAACAAACTGGAACTTCGATAATAAATTCGGAGATGGTGACTACCCCCTGTCAAGGACCCGTCACTTCAGGGGAATTTTCAACAATTCGGTCCTGCTCATCGCCGTCTACACAAACTACGGAGATGTCTGCTGCATTTGTAATATCACCACTTCCTGTCATCGGTGACTATTACACCAGTATCCGGTTTTGCTGAATCTGGCCGTTCATTATTGAATGTGCCGAGATTATATAGGGCTCTGCCGCAACCATTGTCAGCACCCCCGCAGCTTTCTCAACCGGTACTACAACCACGTGTGCCTGGATCCAGTTATGATTTCCGGCCTACGTCTTTTCCGAGTTTCTCGGATATCTACATGCAACCTCTTGCATCATACCTTTCGGTATCATCTTACCTTCCGGTATCATTGTCTTACATCGGAACTTCCGCTTCTGTTTTTGTGTATGTTCCGACTTCGGCAACTACATCCTTCTACAGGCTTGCTGCAACTTGTGATGTTCTGTTACGTAATCGTTGTATGATGTTCCGGTTCAAACATCGATGTATAGTTCTCCAGTTACGTCATCGATGTATAGTGTTCCGGTTACGTCATCGATGTGTAGCAGACCGGCTGATTCCTACACTGCTCCGACGTACTCTCCATTTCCTGTTCGTCATGCGGTGTACAGGCCTACATCATATCCTTCTGTGGCTTCTGTAGTCCGATGTACCTCGTCGTGTGACTTCTCCTGTTACATTCTTCGGTTGTGTCACATTCGACTTCCGGTACATCGGGTGTTTACTTTCGTTCTCCATCCTTCGAGACGTGAAGTAAAGGTTGCACATCTACATCTGCTGTTATATACGGCGCATGTTTCAACTTACGTGGCTTCAGCTTCCGATTATACAGACATACGATGTATCACTGAGCTATTTATTCTACGATAAAGAATAAATACCTGTTCCATTGGGCTGTTTATTCTACGATAAAGAATTACATGCCTATACTCAGCTATACACAGCCCTTGTATTCTCCCGTACCTGTTCGTTACGGAAGAAAGAGGGGGGACGCAAAAGGGTCTCGTCGTATCCTATTGTTTCGGTTGCTCGGCCACATCCGGTAACGTCGAATGTTATCAACCATCAGGTCTTACATCACATTCGACTTCCGGTTATGCAGATCTTCACTTCCATCTCTAATCTGTGAGGCATACGGTATCGTATTTAGACCTATCCTACACAGGCAGTGAATGTTGCTCATCTGCACCTTCGGCCTAAGTACCCAGTTAGGCCGACAATCTCGCAACGGCTTCTGTCACTTCCGGACTGGAAGTACAGATTATGTCACCATATGGCTGCTTCCTATAACAACTCACTGGTGACGTATACGCAGTTATTGAGAGTTTCCCGTATTCACTCTTAACTTGCTATCGTAAGTTGTGAAGACACCTGATCATCATTTACGGCGTTTTACGTATTGGTTTCGACCGTGCAAACGCCTACTTTGGTGACAACGGAACTGTTGTTCTTTTATGGATTCGGATATTTGACCACTCCATTGATTCAACCGTTTCCGTTTTGGTGAATTTTCACCGCTGTGTCTACGGCGTTCTACGTATTGGTTTCGACCGTGCAAACGCCGGCAATCTCTCATCGGCGTCTGTGACTTCGGAGAGGAAGTACAGATTATGTCACCATTTTGCTGTTTCTTATAACAACTTACTGGTGACGATTACGCAACTATTGAGAGTATCCTGTTTTCACACTTAACTTGCAATCGTAAGTTGTGAAGACATATGTTCATCAACTACGGCGTTCTACGTCTTGGTTTCGATCGTGCAAATGCCTGCTTTGATGTCAACGAAACGGTTGTTGTTTTATGGATTCGTATACTTGGCCACTCCATTGCTACGACTTCTGTCAACTAGCAACGTTTGGTATCTGGTCGTATGACTTTGCAGCTTGGCAGTATGACGTCAGTTCCGGTTCACTCCGGATTGTAACTCATTCTGCAGTGTCACTACGTCGTGAATGGAGCGTCATCTCCGGGTATGACTTATGGTCAGAATTTGGATCAAATTCGTTTGAACCAAACATTTTGGGTTTGTTCCGTTCAACTATTTGTACGTCACATCTATCCCCAAAAAATTCTGACCATGCTTGCCGAGTTTGATCATCTTAACGAAACAAGGAGAGATCGTAATTTCTTAGAATACGTGATCTTCTGCAGTTTCTTCCCTGGGATCCTGATCGATCCGCTGGGTATTCCACTTCGACTGTGTCTTTTGAGGTATTGAACGTGTTCACTAAAGAAATCCTCTTATGGAGACCTGTTTCGACTCGTCTTCTTCTGCACACAGCTCATCATGGGATTGTGATTACTCTGGCCAGTTACACCAGAACATGTTATCTGGGTCAACTTGACACGGATTGGTTTCATTGGAACCGTTTCTGTTAAAATCGCACTCCTCATCTTCTCTACTTCCGGTGGAGAATGTGAAATTGATGACAGATTTCTCGGCGATGATGACGTAGTCGATTGCCGCGACCTAGGGACTTCATCTCCGATGTTACGTAACCGGAAGAAACTACGATTTACCTATTCTTCTTGAGGTTACATCCCTATTGCGGCTAAACTACATGTACTCCTGGTCGGCGAGTGTCCAGGGTGGTGTATGAGACTGCGTCGCCTCGTCATCGTTTCCTTCAGTTTGCAGCGGAATAGTTCCAGCAACATGAACGGTTTTGTAGGCAAGCTTTAGTGGATACTCAGTTTCCATGTTACTTGTCACATACCGAGCTACCCCGGACTTATTCAGTTTCTGTATTACCTGTAGTGTAAGCACATCATCTATTTTTCTCTTCTGCCTTTCCTCTTCTAAAGTGGATGACAATATGGAAGAGCCTTCATTCCGGCGGTAGTGCTGCTGTCCTTTTATTCCGACACTGAGGTATCATTGCGGTGGCGTTGAAGTGTTCGTCCCAGTATGCACCTAAATCCTTTTTGGAGGTCAAATCTCACCTGTACTGCTCTAATTTGCACGGAGAACATTTGACCGGTGTTTCTTCCTCCATATCAGCCATTCTTCTAAGACGGCGTCGAGGAGGGCTGGAGAACATATTTGGTTCGAGAATTGACAGTCGTCTCGTTACAGCGGAAGTCAACAAATTCTCAATAACTACTACCGCTAACTAAGCACAGGGAACAGTGATGTGTTTCCCCAGTGACTACTGCTTTTAGGGATCGTCGCTACGAGTTTGTCACGTTTCCGGTATGTCGAACTCTCTATCAGGTTCTTACGACCGCGTGACAGCTACTCGTAGACCGCCAGGTCGAATGCTTCAGTTATGAGAAATTTCAGCGACTTTATGATTCCGGTTTATATTTCTCATACTACGATCCCAGCAGTCATGGCAGCGTCTTGCGTACGTTTATGGCGTAACCTTGCTGGAGGACACATTCTTCGGCCGCTGCTATTCTGATGACAACTATTTCGGCGACCGGCTTCCGGTCAGTGGCATCAGTACATGTTATCTGATCCAGTTCCGGTTTTCCCCATCAGCCAGCTTTTCTTCTAGAAAATGATTTGGCTTGTCTTCAGAGCATCTTCACGCAATACGTCTTCCAGAACAAGAAGCCCTTCCATCTCGGGTGTTTGCATCGAGGACGCCATATAGTAGCTCCACTCTTCACCTTACACCCAATTTAAACGTATCGGTTAGGAACGTCTTGTTCAGCGAGCGACGTATGTGTAATGATATGCGATATCTCGGGTTGGTCAGGTGTCAACGCCTCGTTCCACGTAAATCTTTCTTCCACTCCCTGGAGAAGGATGGATGGATGGAGTCGTTTGTTCACTCCGTCGCTTTCCGATGGATACTGAGATTCACTTCAGACGTTGCAGTTCCGGAGCTGGTTTTGGCGCTGTATCGTTTTCAGGAGTGTCTTTCAGCCTACATGTACGACATCAAATAATAACCTACTGTGATCATAGATGACGATGTTTTTATATTCCTGCAGTCTGGCAGCTTGTTACCGCGGGAGTCCGGCAGATACTTCATGTGGGAAACTATTGTCTAAGTCTTGGTGCAGCTGATGGGCACTAAACCTAGTCATATTTTTCCCCCCAGATTTCGCTAATTTATGTATTGTCGTGTGTTACATGGAGTATGAACCGGATTTCGTCATCCCAGCATATCTACGGGTTCTACACTTCCGGGATTTGTCATCAGTATCACTCACTTTATGACTTACTTTCCGGAGTCCGTCAACCCGGCTCAGTCCAACAGTTTATAATTGAAATTATGGCAGAGTTATGGGCCCTCATAACCGCTCTCGTGTGCTGACACGTGCGTTTGTTTTGGGCCGGCGTCAACGGCATCTTTCGGGCCCGCTTCTAAAGCAGGAAATATAAAATATGTTCTTCCTAGCTTTCCAAAACTTCACGTTTGGCGTACACGGACGTCCCTGCGGAGGTAACACTCTCCTAGGTTTGGATTCATCAGATCAGGGCTGTACTGACATCCTGATTTCTATGATCTGACATTTCCGTGGACGACATTTGACATGTTGAGGGCCGTAATCTGGAAGTTTGCGATACGTTTGTCTGTCATCACCTCCGGAATTGGACGCTGTTGAGACGAGATTTCTACACGCTGGGACCGCGGGTGGTGCCCAGGCCGTTGATAAACCCGTCGACCTGTTTGCACTAGACCTAGTGAGTTTACCAATTTTAAAATTTGGTAAGTGTTTGCTCTCCCCAATTTTCAAAAAAGGGAGGGGAAGAGGTTTCGGTCTAGTGCCTGTCATCCTGTTCACAGTGCCCTCTTATCGGGGCCGGAGATCGATAGCCATAATATACTCATCTTCCATGCGTTTATGGTGCTCGATTACTTGACTGACTCCTGTTTTCTCCTTCGCCTATGCTTGAGATTCCTTTCTGTTTTCGACCACTATTCCCTCCGTCCTGCTATGATATTCTAGCAATAAGGTATGTGAAGGTAAGTTTTACAGCGCAAGAAGTATGAAAAATTTGAATATCAATTTTTCTATTTCTAAGCTTAAACTTACCTTCACATACTGTGATGGCCCTTCCAGCCTCCCCGCTAATGGGTTATTCACACTGCGATTGAATAGGAAAGAAGGAAGTGACGTGGTCGGACTGATTGGATTCTGGGTACTCGTGCATGGGCACTGGAGAGCACAGGGACTATTTTGTTTCCGTGGTAAAGTGTTACAATAGGCAATCGCGTACGTACACGATAGCAATAAGGTATGTGAAGGTAAGTTTAAGCTTAGAAATAGGAAAATTGATTTTCAAATTTTTCATTTTGTTTTGAGGGGGTGGGGGTCTTTTCAATATGGAATCAAATGGCACATGTGGTGATTGGAAAATAATCCAATTGCATAAATTGCAAAAATATACAATAGCTTGGGGACCGTTATAGGTCACTTCGACTGAGCTTCACAGTTTATAAGTCGAGTATGTTTCCTGTATGGAACATGGTTTTTCGTGCAAAATCAAAAACAATATTATTTACCCCCATAAACGTAACAGCAAGAGGAATTTTTCTCAGGTAAACGCCACACCACCTTTGCCAAAATTTTCAACATTATTGAAAGCCTCGCGGTCCTTTCTTGGAATAGTAAGATAATTTGATACACATTCAGACCAGGTATCAATAGTTAATCATATTTCCCAAGCCACGTAAATGTGTGGTTTGTATACACTTTTCCTCAACATAGGAAATATTGCCGTTACTACAGCATGGCGAATATTATTAACTACTGATGTTTACTCCACTGGAGTAAAAACGAATCTTTTTTATTTGTCAATGTATAATAAAGTTTTCTTTTCTTTCCGCTATCGGAACCTTGTTTTCTTGAGTTTGTACCCATCCCGATTTATAGATGTCCAGCAGCGAGGTAGTTGAGGCACTCCACGACTCGATTGGATAATAGACCGAGATAGAGAACTCTATTCTCTCACCATCATCATCAGAACGTTTCGGTTTATTACAGTGAAAATCGGATTAATCTTATTTCTGCTGGAGATGTGGAACTTGGGAGCAATAGTAACCAATATTCCGTGCTGATTAGAAAATACCTCTTACACTTCTCAATCTTCAAGAGATCATTCGCCATGGCGGTCAAGGTTTTCAATTGCCTACTTTGGAGCAAGTCATTTTTTCAATTAACTAATGAATTTATATCGGAGGTGACTAAAATCGTTATTCCTGTTCCACCTGGGGGTCGACATGCCGAGTTTCCGTCCTGACTGAGTTGTTTAGCTCAACAAACAACGTTGTGAATAAACGAGACCCCTGTTGCTTCTTCAGAGTTTGTCCGGGAAAAATTTGCATACCACGTTGTAGTGAGGAAATTTAGGTATAAATTACGACTTTGCCGTTGGTCTGGAGACATATACTGAGGCCGGTAGCAGGTACTGACCATATAGTGGTTCGAAACTGGGTCACATACTGTATCAGTACTAAGTTAATTTTACTGACCGCTAGTTTTAGATTTGATACGGTGATCTGTCCGGTCAGAATATATGTTTATATAGAAACAACAGAGAAAAAGTTCTGTATCTGAAACTATTCCAAGCCAGGAATGTTTTTATTATTATTATTGAAAAAAAAAAAAGGTGGAGGTGCAAAACTCCTATTGAATACATTTTTTTTTATCAGGTTGCAAGCATATGACCGAAATGATCATTTCAAGGGTGATGTTGTCATGGAACCAGAGCATGTCATGGACATTCCGCCATCAGAAGAGTACAAAGATTTGAACAGTGACTCCAAGGTAGAGTAAATATCCCTTCAACAGAATCTCTCTTTTCAGATTGATACTAGTTATTGATACACTTCATTATTGCAATATGAAATGTTTGTTTGTTTTTTATTCTGTTTAATGCATAGCTGACTAGATGTATGATCATCAAATTAGAAATACATGTATGGTAGTTTGTATGTCGTTGGCTGAACACCTCACCTACATTTACCTCCATTAGTTTGCTCTCAATGGAAAGGAAGATTGATTTTTATTTGCAACGGAATGAATTTTCTGTTTACAAGTGAAATAGGCTGAGAGCACAGTTTAAAATATGAAATTCTGTTCTGTAACCGGTACTTTAGACTATAAAACTGTCACGTTTCTGTTGGTCCTATCTGTGTTTCTTGCCTGACATGTACTGGTCTGGCATGTACTGGTCTTCAGTGGCATCACTAGTCTGCAAGATCGGGCAGATCAGAATGACAGATTCCTTTAATGTAATTTGATACTAAAATGCATTTCTGCCTCTCTTTTCAGGTAACAATAATTTGCTACAGAATGTCCTGATTGAGTTTTATCTAATAGTAATTGTGTTTGTATTTCAATGATCTATAGGAACAGGCAAATACTGGACCTCATTCATTGTGTGAATTGGTAACAGGATAATGGATTGGATTGGCTTGTGGACCTCATGTGAATACCAGTTATCCTCTCCTACAAGGAAAGGAAGTTGCACCTGGAGGTGAGGAAATCTTATAATCATTGCATGTCTGAGAAAAAACTGTGATATCCTGTTCATTTCTAAGAGGTGGGATGTCCCACCAGTTGTGAGGAAAGGGGTGCCAAACCAGTTATTTGTAGCTTATTTTGAAAAAAAAACAAAACATCTAAAGTGAGTGGTGTCCCCTGAATTTTTTTTTGTTATTTACCGGGCATGTTTCAGGGCCAGACCCTTGACTTACTTTACATTAGGGGTTAAGATTTTCAAAGTTGTTTCAAATATGTTCCCAATAACAGATCCATATTGCCTTCTGATGAAATGTTTTATAATACTTTTTTATTGTCTTTTAAGGTGGCTATGTATGGTAAAACAGGTCCCTGTTTGTACTGCAATCTTCACGAATAGTGATGATAGAAAAAATCACAAGGTTGTATTTTCTGGAGAACCAGTATGGTAACCAACTTCTCCCAACCCAGACCAATGTAGACACACCTCTCCCAGGCTTTGTGTCACAGGAACTGGCTGAGCGACATAGTGTAAGTTGAAGTAAATTGTTGAAGTAAATTATTCATATCTTTTAGGAGAACATGGAACACATCAGTTCCACATCGCCAAGGTTGGCGGCTGTCACCTCCCCCCCCCCCGTGAAGGGGAATACAGAAAACGATGCAAAAAATGGGACATAGCGTATTACTTTTTTCTAATTTTCAGCTTGCATAACGTAACCTATGGCAAAATGGTACAATGTGAACACTATGTAAAACACCCAATATTTGAGACATAATTGTTTTCAGAATATTCAAAAGTTACGTCGATTCTTTTAATATTTGATGCACGTGATCGATACCATGTGCAGATGTGCATGAACTTTTTTCTGCCCGATTCGACGTTTTCTTGAGTTACTCCCCTTGATTTTGGTCTGAAATCCTTGTATTTGGCACCTACTGTCTTTGTCAACGCAACTCGTCCCAGAGTTTTCAGTGGATTCTTCTGAAATTTGGTACACATGATCGGTACCATGTGTAGATGTGTACGAACTCTGTTCGGTCCGATTCGACGTTTTCTTGAGCTACTCCCCTTGATTTTGGTCTGAAATCCTTGGATTTGGCACCTACTGTCTTCGTCAACGCAACTCGTCTCAGAATTTTCAATGGATTCTTCTGAAATTTGTACACATGAAATTTTTTCGAACCAATTCAACGTTTTCTTTAGTTATCCGCCCTTGATTTTAATCTGGAATACTTTTCGTTTGGCACCTACAGTCCTCGTCAACGAAACTCCTAGGGTTTCATTGCATCCTTTTGAAATTAGGTACACATGATTGGTGCCAAGTGCACATATGCACAAACTTTTTTCGAGTTGATTCAACAGTTTCCTGAGTTACTCCCCTTGATTTTGGTCTGAAATCTTATATTTGACACATACTGTCCCCATGAATGCAACTCGTCTCAGTCTTTTCGATGGATTCTTTCGAAATTTGGTACATATGGTCGGTACCATGTGTAGATGTGCACAAACTGTTTTTTAGCTGATTCGATGTTTTCTTCAGTTACTCCCCTTGATTTTAGTCTGAAATCCTTGTGTTTGGCACCTACTGTTATTTCGACCTAATTCATCAGGCTGATGAGCTTACTTTTGCAGCTTATGCTAACAAAATTTTAAAGTTACTGATACATACATATGTGCATAACCGGGCTGGGGTGAGGGAATATGCACCCCCGCAGAGTAAGAGTAACTGGAGTTCTACTTCCTGCTACAAATACCGCTCCAGGCCCTTATGTATCCCCTCCCCCACTTAATTCCAAACCTGCCTACACCACTTATACAACAATGATAGCTTATACATGTACAGTATTATGACAATTGCAACAATTCAAACAACATACAGTCCAGAAAGGTTCATTTGTATGGTTAACCTTTGTCTATAACAACATTCAGGAGATAAACATTTTGTTTGTCGACTGTATTTTTTTACGGGCGTATGTTGGGTTCAATGTAACTCTTGTTTTAACATGTATTCATTGAAGTATGTAGTTTTTGAATAACTCAGATATAAGATAGGTCGCCATCCAAAAAAGGGCATGAATAGAGCTCCGAATCTACCTAATCACACACTTTTTCCCGCCATTTTGCATGAAGCCGCAACAGTGCAACGTCATGACGTCGACAAATGCCACGCCAACAAAGAGTTTGCCATTCGACGTCATGACGTCACAAGGTATGCTTAGTAAACGCAGCATGTCACAGCATCTCATTCTATCCAATCGCGCGATTAGAAGGGATTTTGCTATGCGCAAAAAGCTGCGCAGAACAGCCATTCTTGTAACCAGGGAGCCACCTTAATGATCCATATCTCGAATACCATCAAACTGCTCACTATGAATCAGGTTTCTGTGACCTCATAACTTGGAGTTATCGAAGAATCGAGAGGTTTTCAGATGCACAGCTTCGTATATAAATTTGAAAAAATATGACTTGTTCTTTGATAGATCTGTATATCTCGAACCCTATGCTGTTAGTTATATGAACATAAATGGTCTGATCAGTGATGAGAGTGATCTGGATTTATTGTGTTTTGTTTTAGCCAGTTTTGTAGGGGTCAATGTTTGACTGCCATTATCATGGAATTGGAATATCTGTATGCTCAACCATATTTGTTTCCTGTATTAATTTATTACGATAGCTCGGGCATTCAGAATATACTAATCGTTTTTCATTGTTTGACTTCCAGGTTATGTTTGCAACCAGTTCAAGGGCACACCGTGGTCCAAAGTAAGGAGAGTCATCACTCAGAAATGCCATGATGCAGCAAGGTCAGGTAGAATCCGCCAGAAAACACCAATGAAGAAGCATGATCTCCACATGTCAGAAGAGCTGGTGGACTCTTCTTCACCCTCATCTGCCATCGATTCGTCATCCTCTGACGATGACAACGACAGTCCCCCAAGGAATGCTAAAGGCCATCCCACAACAGGTGCGAAAAGACCAAGACACATTTTTTTAAACCTTTGAGGGATGAAAAACCATTCTACTTGACACAGATTTTCAATGTGCTTCCCATTTTGTGCTCGGGTGTTTTAAGACATGGCACAATGTATATTTTATGCTGTTCAAGAATAACAGGTGAAATACGCGTGGATTTTGCTTCTGCTGGTGGTTATTTTAAGGGATGGATGATATTGCAGGAGGAATCCTGACAGACTGGACAGTCTATACAAATGACATGCCCTTCCAGATAGAAGATGCCCCCTCCCCCACACCCCAGGAATTCCATACAGATGGTGTTTTGTGCACCATGCCCCGTCATTTCCCCATTTGTGGGGATACTGCAGAGTACTCTGCCTAATTCATTCCCCACTCCCAAATAACTACCCCGAAAATAACCCATTGTTGGTACATTCGGAGGCGACAACCCCACGCCATCCCCTCACGTGGGGATATTGTAGGGTTACTGTGGGGATGTTGCCATACCTCTTTGTGGGGCTTTCTGCCCCATATTGGAATTACTGCCCCGCAGATTCCCCACGTGGGGATGTTGTGGGGTTTTCTGCCCCGCAGATTCCCCACGTCGGGATACTGTGGGGTTTTCTGTCCCATGCTGGAATTACTGCCCCGCAGATTCCCAACGTGGGGATATTTTGGGGTTTTCTGCCCCGCAGATTCCCCTCCTGGGGATATTGTGGGATTTTCTCTCCCATGCTGGAATTACTGCCCCGCAGATTCCCTACGTGGGGATATTGTGGGGTTTGCCGTCCCATGCTGGAATTACTGCCCCGCAGATTCCCCACGTGGGGATGTTGTGGGGTTTTCTGTCCCATGCTGGAAGTACTGCCCCGCAGATTCCCCACGTGCGGATATTGTGTGATTTTCTGCCCCGCAGATTCCCCACGTCCCCACGTGTGGGGTTTTCTGTACCATGCTGGACTTACTGCATGAATATTGTGGGTCTATCCCATACCAGCTTTAAATATAGTTCCCCGCATCATCCCCACATGTAGGGAACACGTGGGGCTGAGGTTGGGATAGTGCGGGGATTTAACTCAGCTAAGCAGCATTAAGAAACTCCTTTTCCACGACTAAGTCCAATGTGGGGATTTTACCAAATCCCTACACATTCTCCACATTGGCTGTCCTACACATTTCCCACATGATCCCTACACAGCTTGCCCGATAGTCCGGGATTTTAGGGCATAAAAGGGACTGTTTGGTTCAGATTCTTCCAAAAGCACCAAATTTGGTCCATATGTCGCCCATACAATACCTTTTCGATTTTTGACGGGCGCCAAGGTAGTCGCCCCCTGGGGCCGCCATATTGGCGAGATTCATTTTGGCCGCCACCCGGGTTAGATGTCAATCGTATTTAAAACAACCAAATGGCTAGAATCATGAATAATACAACTTTTTAGTGGTTATCGGTGTCGGGGAATCTGATTCTGATCTTATTTCAACGATTTGAGGGTCAAGGTCACCCTAAAGGTCATTTTGGGGTCAAATTCGTCATTTTTAGTGGTTTTTAGTCGAGATATACAAACTAACTCATTTTGTCGATTTTCGGGGTTGAGTAACCCGAATCTGGCCATATTTTGACAATTTGAGGCAATATTGCATGTGAGCTTCACGGCAGAGGTCACCCGAAACAGAGATCAACCGAAGGTCAATTATAGGAAACACCAAAAGGGCCAGAATCACAAATAATACCATAGGGCTTTGTGGCATCGGAGAATTAGATTCTGACCTTATTTTGACGATTTGAGGTCATGGTCACCTCATTTGAGAATTAAAGGTCAAAGATCAACAGTTGCTACTAAAAACAATCCAAACAAGATTATTCAGGAACAAATGTTACTAAAATACTTCGGAGATGACATCTGCTGACAAAATGCTATAACTATGCCGCTACGTGCATCTAAATGTTCAAAATACAAAACAAAGACCGCTTAAGCAACAGTATACCAATGATTACTTTACTACCCATGCCTTCTGGCTTGCCCCTATGAGGCCAGCAATAATAATACTTGTCATCACCGCCCTCGTTATTAACGCACCCGCCTTCGCGTTTGCAGAGGGTCGTGTATCGGACATCGGCACAGTTGCATTTGCACCTTCCCGTGCATGCCTTGAGTCAGCCGCAGTGCATGAGAATGGCATATGCCATAGAAGTATCGCTGAGAGTGGTCCATAGCGGTTGCCATGTACTGGTGCAATCTTTGTGCCAGCTCCACTCACTGAAGTCAGGGATTTCCGGCTGGAGTAAAGCGACTCCAGTAGAAACTCGCTTGCAGCAGCGCTCGCTTCACATGCTGCAAAAGCGCGGCTTGGGAGGTGGGATGTTTTCCAGCGATCTGGTTGCAGTAGTGAAGAGGTGATGCTTGGCCTCATTGACACCGGCTGCACCACATCCCTTGCTGTATGATGAAACGTTCTATAAGCTTCATATGCACGGACTCGAGAGTGCCAGGGTCATGCGAGAGAGCCACTAGTATGTCGGTGGGGCCCGATATGATTTACAGGCTGCCCAGGCTGTCTTTTTGCCACATCCAAAAAACTGTGAAGTCGTCTTGCACCCCGTTAAGCTGTGTAAGAGAGGCAGTGCCACGGACTTTGACGGACCAACATCGGAACAGATGGTTTGGACTGGAATGCTACAATACTGTTTCCTGAACCCCTAAAGTCCCGAAGTATGAATGGATCAGCGGCTTCTTAAAAAATTTTAACAAAGAGGAGCCGTTCTCATTCATCAGCACACAGATCTCCAAGACTGACATGAGCGGAAAGCTCCTTCTGTGTACCCGTTTTGAGTCCGTGTTCTTCAACAGGCGTGGTGTCCGAGGCGGACACCAGGGTCCTCCTGCATCTAGCACATGCCACGGAGGAAGGTCATACAACAGCCTATGTTCGCAGGATGGAGAGCGATGTCCGGTCTTTGGAGACCCTCGATCTATCGGAACTCTTGGTGGACCTCGGTACTGGAAAATATTGTGACATTCCAGGCCATACCATTTGTTCCAATCTCGGTCGGTCAAATCCTTGGCACTACCTCTCTTCCACAGCCTTACTGGGTGCGACCCGACTTCACAGTTTCTTGAGAGCGCAAGCCAGAAGGTATAGGTACTAATAATCATTGGTATATTGTTGCTAAAGCGGTCTTTGTATTGTATTTCGAACATTTAAATACACATAGCGGCGTAGCGGCATAGTTATAGCATTTTGTCAGCAGATGTCATCTCCGAAGTATTTTAATATAATTTGTTCCTGAATAATCTTCGTTCAGTTGTTCTTAGTGGTAACCCCAAAATGGAGTGACCTCAAATCTTCAAGATAAGATCAGAATCGGAGAATGCCACAAACCTCTATGGTATTATTTGTGGTTCTTTTGGTGTTATACCTACAATTGACCTCTGGTTCGGATGACCTATATCGCGACTCTCAAATGAAATATTGCCCTGAATCGCCAAAATAAGGCCAGATTCGGGTTACACAACCCTGGAAACCAATAGAATGAGGCAGTTTATATATCTTGCCCCAAAACCACTGATAACGGCGAATTTATCCCCAAAATGACCTTTAGGATGACCTTAAAGGGTGACCTTGACCTCAAATCGTTGAAATAAGATCACAATCAGATTCTCCGACCCCCAAAACCACTAAAAAGTGCTATTATTCATATTTCTAGGCCTTTTAGTTATTTAACTACGATTGACCTCTAACCCGGGTGGCGACCATATTGAATTTCGCCGAATATGGCGGCGCCCGTCTTGGCGCCCATCAAAAATCGAAATAGTATGGCATGGGCGACATATGAGCCAAATTTGGTGCTTTTGGAAGAATGTGAACAAAAAAATCCCTAACAGCCCTGACTACGACATAAACCCCACAAATTCCCCAGCTTATTGGTTTGTAAGGGTAGGACCGTTGAAACTTCGGACGACATAAAGCGTTCAAAACCCGAGGTGACATTTCGTCTACAGCCAGAACATATTGGTGATAATTTACCCGAGGCACTGAATCCATTCACGCAACGGATGTTTGTATGGGTCTTTAAATCTGAAGACCATTGAAACTTCATATTAATCCGCTGTCGGTTCATTTCAATACAATGACTGGAACGATGCCAAACAGTTTACTGAACTGGCGGTTATTCTGTTATTCAACTCACAAGATACAAACCATAAAGGATTCAGTGTTTCATAAATCCTGTGAGGAATACTGACAAGCTAATTTGCCTGTCAACGGAGTCAAATAGTTTATCTGTGTAAGGGGTATGCTTGGAATTCTGGCATGTGTGTGGGCAGTTTTAACTAATATAGTCGGACGGTCCGTTCTGCTCAAGGGCAACGGAACTTATTTCATTCGTTCAGGAAATGTTCAAACAATGACTGATGGTAAAACGAGATCAATTTTCCTGATTTCTGTCTTGATCCATGTCCGACAAGACTTGTTGCACTAAGTTTGGGTTCCATGTTCAGCGATAGATCGTTTGCGATTCCATACCCATTGTTTTCTCGAGACTATAATGCCATCTTGATATCAATCTAAACATTGAGAAACGAACTCTCTTGAATAATTACATGTAGTTAAATCTCTCTCTCTCTCTCTCTAAATGCCACTAAGAACATACAAATAAAGTGACAAACAGAAAACCTTGCGGTTTAAATACATATACCAAATGTCCGTTACAGGAAGCATTGTACTACGGTAGGTATATATATTTGGTGTGCGGCTTACCGGTTGTAGTGCTGCAGTTCGGTATTACAATAGCTTGATAAAACGAAATTCAAAAATAAGGGGTATACTAACAAGGTGTCGTCAGCTGTGATCAGTGTCCCTGCGAGTTGGCCAGTATTGAATAAGAATTGAACAAATTAAAGGCCGCAACCTACATCACTGTCTCAATATTATACTATCTTATTTCATTTACATGACACCATTACCAGGAGAAAGAGAAAAGTGAAAAGCAAAAGAAAAGTGCCGATTCATGGTCGCGTCAAACAAGTGAACTGTATTGGTCAATATGCACAGGATGTTGCTTCGCTGATTGGTTGAAATTTACAGCGGCATTCCCCATGAACACGATTTATTCACGTGTGTATGTGTGAAGCAAAAGTGAGACCCGTGTGGAAATAGGACCCGCTGCCCTCAGATGTAGCTCCCAATCGCAAGAATGAAATAGATTCTCCGTACTAAAACCATTTGCCACTGGTAATTGCCACTGTAAATTTCAGCCAATCAGCGAAGCAACATCCTGTGCATATTAATCAATCCTATCATTTGCAGATATTTCTGATACATTTTTAAGAACACCATGATGCCCTGGCGGCATTTCCTTCAATACTTTTAAACACGGAACCAGCTGGTCGTTATTCATATATACATGCGGTTTTAGTGATATTAATTTGGTGCCAGAAGGGTCAAATGAGTACGGTCTTTTTGATTATGGACGACGGATGACTATTCAACGTCAGTTCAAGTTGGAGATCGACACCTCTTTTTCCAACACCAGACTTTTATTGAAACTTAGAAATAGAAACTAATTAAAATTAGTACTGTTATATAAGGCAGACAGTTGAAATAAACATTAATAGTTCAACATATATGGATGGGCTATGGGTACCTCAGATTGTCTCAGAAATGATAAGGTAGTGGAGATAAATAACCATCCAACTTGGAATTATAGATGGAACTGAAAATAGCGTTTTGATCAAAAGCTCAGACGACAGCTAATTACCCTATTTTCTGAAGACAAGTGAACAAACCAGGGTCACCGACTTAATTTTTTTTTATGAAAAAAAATTTGAATTTGTTTGCACTTTCCTATATAATCCCGTGTTATTTCTATTAAGTTGAGATGACTGCTATTGTAACAAAGGACTGTCGCGGTTTTGAAAGTGAAATTTTACTAATTGGACAGAATTTTCGATTGGCATGAAGTGCAATATTTTGTTGTATATTCGTGACAATTCCAGCAGACTTATGATTCTCGAATAGCGGGGACGGAAATTAGTGAGCAGTAGTCCAAAATCGCTGATTTTAAAGTGAAAGAAAATATATATTTCTCTCAGTAATTATATGAAGGTCAACCAGATCCGACTTTGGTTCACAGGTACATATCGAGTCACCATGAAACTCGCTCTGCTTCTGATCGATCATCTTATCCTCATGGTGGGAAAGTTGGTGTTTTCACCTCAAAATCGGTGATTTTGGACGAATACACAACATTCCCGCCCGATATAAGTTACTTTGTAATTATTCTGAATATTCAACTGTAGACCAAAGCCAAAATCACTTTCATACGTAATATGTTTTGACACTTAAGCCGCATCACATTAGGGCCAAAATCACGCTAAACCGCGCCACCTCCTTCAGTCCTAATCCAATAAAATTTAGCATATTTGGTAAATAATGAACATATACTTTCAATAAACATGTACCAAAGATTATATTATTCTCGCGTAATTGAATTTTCCCATAATCTGCAACTAAATATAAAATATTAATCCCCCGTTCAGGGTCCATCTCTGTCTTAACCCAGAAACGCCTCCATAGCAGAACATCTTGTGACGCCAACATGTATTTCTGGGACAATCTGTTCTCATTCCTGGTTCAGTCTAGATCCGTGCTGCTTCATGCCGTGAAAACGAGTTCATTTCGAAAGGTTCGTGATAGTGTAATTCCACACAATACAAATGGATTAACCACAGGCTAGATATGGGCCGATTTAATCAATCACTTGCCGTCTTAAATAACTTAGGATGAAACCCATTTATATCAGTGTAAGAACTAGAGTACCGTAAGCGAGGACCTTCCATGCCATATGATGTGGAAAAAGGGATAAGCTATAAACTGTGGAAAAAGGGATAAGCTATTGGCCTGAAGAGCTGTACGTTACACCGTTGCATGTTATGATTTAAGTAGCACTAATATTGGTACAATACAACACGCCTCCAATTAAATTGTTTTTATTTTGTTTTTTAGTCGAAGTAGAATTATGTTTCTGCCTCGTTCTTCGTCTGTTGGTAACTTATAAGCTTGTCCGGACGATATCGTAAGTTACACCATGTCAATCTTCTTCAGTGTTAGCATTTGTAGTATCTGTGTTGACCGGAAGAAGCCAATCGATTTGAAGCTCAGTATGTCAAAGGTCAAGATCACACTAGATGGAACAATTATATCTTGATTTCTGTTCTATTGATCTTCACAGTTCCCATAAATGTTGACCACGTGACTGCAAAGAGATCGATCTACCATTGTTTGGGGTAGTTTGGGATATTACATATTCCTATTACATATACTTGGTACAAACATTCCAGGTGGAGTGGACAACGCTCGGTGTTATTTAAGGGAGTAGAGGACGTTCATTTCCTTGTTCTTATGGGGCTACAATTTTTCAAAACGAGCTGAATTTCCTAACAAAATTGCCTAGACATCTCAAAATGGGTGCGTTTTACTGGTGGTTCGATAGTGTGATGGGACTCCCCAAAAAATTGGCATTTTAAATTCAATGGTTGGAGGATGCAAAGTGCTCCAGGAGTTGAAAATTATTCCTCTGGAATACCCCCCAAATTCACTCTTATTCACGCCCCCACCCCCTCCTAGAAATAGGACTGAAAAGGCTCAGCTTATCTGTTATACCGCTAATATTTTCTAAAAAAGTATGGTGTCCCCCCGTTTTTATTACATATTCAACAAGCACTATATGTGTTCAGTATAAGAAAAATAGCGAAAAAACCTTCTCAACTTTCTACATCATTATATTCCGACTGCAGTTTCGAACGTAATGTTCTTTTCAAGGAATGATTCAGTATTATATAGCAAAATAGGGAAAATTTGACCTTGGCAAGTTTGATTTATTGAACATCAATAAAAAAAAAATCAAATTTCCCTATGTATTCAGTGGTATGGCTTTTAAGTGGTATACAGGCATTTGGCTGCCATACTTTTTTAACGAGTATGGTGACCCACTATTTTTTGTTATAGATAGTCTTCTCCTAACCTGATGAAAAAATCCTGAAATTTAAAAAAAGCTTTCAACCTCTAGAAACGAACGTCCTCTACTCGCTTAAACTGCAGACATGACTGAGTTTTATTGCTTGGTGAGATCTGATGTTAAGTTGCCCATCCAATGAGACGAGGACCATATTTGCATTTTTGAAGGGCCCATAATCATTATGTATAAGATGTTCTTGCAGTGAACTTGTTAAACCAGGGTCTACATTTCAATAGCTGAAGTCAGATGTCCAAGTAAATGTACCTCTTCAAGAACAAAAATCAATGCACTCACAATTACCTACACATTACATGTATAATGCATGTTGAACATTTTCATGTGCATGAGTTTATCCACTTTTAAATCCAGCTTCAGGACCAGGGCAAGTTGATAAAACAAGAAGCCCCATAATTGATCTTAAACACGTATGAAGTACTGGAATATAAAAAAATCCCTTTCTTCAAATCCCACATATTTAAAATTTCCCTTATGACAGTGGGAGGCTTGTTCAATAGGAAAAAAAGATGAATAGAATTTGCTCGTTCTTTCCCTTGATTGGTTAACTGGGGCAAAGTCGAGAAACAGAAAGTGAAAATCATAGAATCTGATATTCGGTATTGTGCATGTCTCTCAGGATGAAGAAATAAGTTTAGTGCATGTAAACCACGGAACTAACTTTCGCATTTTGCCGTATAAACAGTTAAATGACATTTAACCCTATCTGGCCTGGGCGATTTGGGGTGTATCGCAGCCTGCGGGTGGGGGGAGGGGTCGGAAAATGCCCCCTTACATATTTTCTCTACCACAAAGGCTAGAGCGCTGAAACTTACCACACAGTATCTTGGGTTCAAGCCCTACCGGAAAATGTAAAAAAATCCAAGATGGCCAACATGATGACGTCACAGTGACGTCATCTTCTCGGAAGCCATTTTTCTGCCTTTTTGGGGTCGATTTTTCGAAATTTTCATTTTCCAAATTTTTCTAGAAAAAAATTAAATAAAATATAGAATAATTAGTTTTGCATAAATAAAATACTTTGAAGGCCTTTTATGCAACGAAAATGTGAAAGGGAACGAAAAGATTGAAAAATACGACTTTCGCGGATACCACATGGCCGCCATTTTGAATTCACCCATGATCCTCTACCCGGGGGTGTATGAAAATCAGCTCAAAATAACTCCAATAAGACAGGCTTTACAGTCACCGAGTTTCAGCCTCCTCGGTTTTGTCGTTTCGGAGCAACAGGGAAAAGTTCACTAGGGGGGCATAGGGTTTGTCCGAAATGGTCACAGACGATTGTTAGGTGGGATCGGAGATCGAGACAAAACGCATCCATTGAACGAAGACACACCTCCAGCAACCGATGGACTGAAATGGTCCTTGGTGGGCCTTGAAGTGCCCCCAATCACAAAATAGAAAGCACTATTGTTTATGTGAACTACCGACTATTTTATTTCTCTCAAATATTTTAGGCCGTTTGTAATATATATCTTCTCAAGAAAAAAACATGCATCAGGATTGTGAGAAATAAAGCAGCTAATTTCCACAACATCGGTCTGTTCTGGCGTGCTGTCTCACAGTCGTGCCACTCGTGTACGAGCGAGTTTGTTTCTCAGGTCAAATATTTAAAACAGATCATTTCATTGACTCCTTGTAGAGTAATATTTTGTGCAATAGGAATAGGGACAAATACACGATGAATGAAGTCAATATGCTGCAGGTAATTATTTAATGAAATGTAAAATTCCCTTAGCTCTGCAAGATGCCCAGACTAATTGTGTTTTGCTCTCAAATTAATGTACTTATCTGTTGTATTTGCATGGTAATGGATATAGAAAATAAAACTTGTTCATACATTAGGAAACTGTCAGAATCTACGGCGGCAGTCAGTATAACTGGTTTATAATGGCGCGGATTAGTAATTGTTACAAATTGACTCGGTCGACCATCTTCCTTAGCAATGATGCGGGGAGATATGCATTGCCGCCAGTTGGTATGTCGGTGTGAGATAAGTGCGTCAGTGAAATCGTTCATGGTGGATTTCACAGGATTGAGCTAAAGTTCGCCTCAAGTCTCCAGTGGGTGGTTCGTGTAAATGTAAATATCTGTAGTTCTAATTGAACATGTCATGGAAAACTGGGGAAATTACACGTGTTCTCCTGGCGGCCAGAATAATTTAATCGTGAGGTCCATCCTTTGAGCGATAGCCAGGAAATCGTAAGACGCTAGACATCTGTCATGCTCTGACCAAAACAAAATAGCATTTTAATTAACAGCAGCACGAGGATAGGCCTATATAGCCAGTTGAGCATCAAAGCGAACGTCATACTAGTGGGTTTTACGAACCTAGTTTGTGATGATTCTCAACTGTCGCGATTATACTCGGGAATGATCGTTTTCATACCTAATTCTACTGCTGCCAATATAAAATAAGGATGGTGATATAAATCTGAGCTTAAACTGTAGCTCTATTTCTCTCGGCATTTTCCGTGACGGACCCAAACTGGAGGTAGCAAAATCTTAGTGTTATATGGCAAAAATATGTTGCAGGTATATAGTGCTGAAATTCGAGAAAAGATCACGGTTTTCAACATGGATACATCTGTTTTATGAAGTCATACTTGGATATTATTAAGAAACGTTCCATGCTCAGTATATTGACCAAACTTATTTTATGATTCTTGTCTACTGAAGGATACTGCGTGCTTTATCGAGGACTTGGTCCGCATGAAGTGTGGTTAAAGTGAAAAACTGAAATATCACGTATGAAAGAAATTTTTCGATAGGCATCAATTTAAATTTATCATTCCTGCGTAGTAAAACACGCGGCCATAAAACACTGACTCGGGTGACAATCGAGCCAGTGTTTTCTGGCCCAGTGTTCCACTATGTAATAATTTATGCCAATTGAAAATAATTGAAATTTATCCCTGAAGATGAAACATTGTACACAGGCAATCAAGAAACTGACCAGTACTGTATAGTAACTGCAAAGGATATGTCACGACAATACGAGAATAACTCCCTTGTAAGTGATGGTAATCAAGCTGAATTTATTTTTCAACCCACAACCTGCCAAATCAGATTTTTCTAGTAGATATTTCTACATACTGAAATATCAACCCCGAAAAAATTGCGATGCTCCGTTGTATAAAAATGGAGATATGATTGATCAAAATGTGCTCCTCGTCCTGGTTTGGTATTTTTGAGACATTTACAGTGAGGATTTTCTTTTATAGCAAAAAAATGACACCCCATACCAAAATAATTTTGTCACATAATATATTAGGAAGTTTGTTTATTGGAAATTACAAGCGTCTGGTCCGTCATTCATAATTCAGCCGTCGTCCATTAGAGAATATCCGCGTCCATAATCCAAAGACCTATTATATATTCCCTATAACGGTATTAGCAGCAAATTCAAGACATATGCTTGTTTCCTGCAAGAGAGAAGCGGTCAACAGTTTTCAATGATGCCGGCAAGACATCATGATGTTCCAAAATATCAAATCCCTATCGCTGATCAGTATTCTTAATCCTTTATGGTTTTGGTTGGTGTCATATTTTTTGTTACAGGAGAAAACCCCTCATGAAAATTACATAAAATACAAAAATAAGCC